>JAAAYG020054190.1:0-10781 GCA_009936455.2 Tomocerus minor
GCTCTAAGTTAGACTAGAGATCATTTATTCTACGTTGCGTAACATTATGTTATGTTATGTATTAAGTTTTGCAGTATCTGTGTCGAGAGAAGAGAGGAGTCTGTAAGATGGGCTGAACTTTCTCGTGCGAAAATATTTAGTGTGCCGTAGATAAGTGAGAGATAACTATACAGGTAAATAAGTGTACAAGCGTAGATAGTGGATAGTGTATACATGTATGTGTATGTATGTAAGTACATATAATATAGGTAGCGGTGTTATTCGCATCAAGGACAGTAGTGAAAAGGGCAGAGGAAATCAACAAACAGAGAAAGTTTCTCCGTTGCTTGAGTCGACTGAAGGAACTCATCTTATTAAATCATAATGAAATGGCAGAAATGGAGGAAAACTTAGATAGAGCTGAAACTCCTTAGGGTCCTTCGCCTTGTGATGTAATGTTGATGGGATACTATGCAATGCAGGTAGCCAGAAAAACTATTAGACTAGATTACTACATATACGTGCATGGACGTTGGTATTCCTGCCTGACGTGAGTAGAGCGGGTCAAAGTAAATTCCTCATGGGTGGTAGTTATCCGTACACATGTACTTGAGTTTCGGTGGATGGAAAGCATGGGCCAGAGAAAAAGAAAAGTGGAAAGCTCCGAGTTTTTCGGAGAGAGAGAGAGAGCTCACGTGTGTAATGCACTAACATTTGCAAAATTATATTCTTGGGGACTGGGAAGGAAGGGGAAGCGGCGGATGGAATTTATTCTTTCTACCTACTGACCGTGTAGTTTGAATTCAAACACACGTAACTAACAACCTCCTGTAATATAACACAAATATTGTATTACCAAGCAAATCACATATCTAGTCCTACGCCCATTATAATGTAGGAACATTTATTATTCTATAAAGTGTTTTCTAGCGCCTTGATCTATTCCTCCATAAAAAGGAGGCAGGTAAGCATCCCAGCAGCATCCCTATCTATTCTCTTAGCTATAAGACTGTACTTAAGAATCATAAGCAAGCAAACGATACAACTACTATCCATAATGTACAACGTCCCTGCCAATGCACACTCATGTACATACAAAGGGAAAATTACATTCGGAACATATCTTCTTCGCTCCTAGATACACAGACGTCCACCGAGCATCTAGTCGTTAAATAGTAAAAGCCAAAGTTGAAAGAGATATCCGAGTAGATAAGCGAATATCGCTTCCGATCAACGTTTGGCTCCATTTCTCTCTTCCTCAGGCAAGAAGATATGTAGCTCTCTTTTGAAGAAAATCCTCAAATAAGCCTTGATGTTCCACACTGACCGAATCAGCACTTTGCAAACTCTTCAATGAACAAGATAACTAAAAATCATAAAACCAATTCCCTTTATCTCCATTGTATTCCCTGTTTTCTACACTGTAATTCTGAAGATACTTACAATCTACCTCCTTTAAGCTTACTTGGCGATAGTTTAATGTACTTTAGGCCTAAGGAAATTACCGACGACTAAAACTTAGAGCCCCAAGCTACTTCAGCCCTGTAATAACAATAAAATGCTTATGTCCCACTCTCTACTCAGTTTAAGTTAATTTTTATTGATCATAACTTGTTTTCACATCAAAGACCGGATTACTTTTCAAAAATTTCATGTAATTACTGATGGTAGATAATATTGTGGAAATTGTATTTTCAGGCATGCATATTTGGAATTTGGATGCATAACTTTTTTCATTATTTCAACTTTGCCCTTTGAAAACAGTGTAAATATGAGAAAGACGCAAGAAATGGTTAGCACGTTAATTTTAATAGCAATTAGAAAACTAACGGAAATGATTTGCACTGTAAAATATAAAAGTAAAATAAGAAATATGAAAATGCTGCCGACGATCTATAACTTTTTAATTATGAGAAACTTCGAAAAATCGTAACGAAATGAATTGATTCTTTAGGAATAGTTTTAATATCTGAAGTTGAAAATCGCAGACGTAAGTTTTGGCAATCACATGGCCCGTAGTAATGCAACGGTGTTTGTACAGCACTGACATCAGACAGAGGAACTCTATCTAAGTATTTTATATATCGTTTTGCGCTCTGCTGACTTGACTTATGAGTTGAGTTGGCTTTGTGGACTTAAGGTAGTTTGAAAACTTTTGGTTGTGCCGATGTAGTAATGTGATGAAATAGATAAGTGATGTCAAAAGAAGGGGAGAAAGAGAGAGAGAGAGCTATTGAGTAAGTAACTAAAGCCATGAGCTCATTATTATTTTAAACTGGACTAAGTAGAAGAAGATCCCTCTCCCCTTGTTCTTCTGCAAGAACATCAAGTCCGGGCCCATATAATGCTAGGAGCTGCGCTCCATTTGAAAAGTGCTGTATTTACAATTAAGTCCCTATTATTAAGGATATGAAAATGTTTTGCTATAGAAAAGTTCACGAGTAGGTGGAGTAGAGTAGAATGGGTCGACAGGACAATGTAAGTGTTGTAGTGAAAGGAAGTACCCTTTTGAGTTGTCGTTGATGATTTGACAAGTATGGAGCTACGTTTGAATTACCAAGGTAGGCATTTACGTTTTTATCTGAAAGTTCAGAGAGGAAGAAGAAGGAAGAAAGCCGAAGCAATTCTTGTCCCTTTGATCAATCATTATAAAGTTTTCAAGTGATTATTCTGCACTGTTCTATTCAATTTCCTTCTTTCTTCGTCTTGGGTATCAAGTCACAATGAATGAATAATAACGAGGTGTTCATAGATCAAAGCAAGAAAGGAAAATGCTTCTATTATACTTTACCCATCTACTCTGTCATGAATATATAAATTGATGTGAATATTAAAACTTGTCTCATAGCTCACCACCACTATTATATTGCCTAACTCTAAGTACGTCGTGTATGTGTTATGGCATGGAGAGTATTGTTATGATTGTGCATGCATAATGCATAATATTATATCTCCTTCCGCCTATTATGTCCTCAATACATGCATATATGTTCCATGAACATAATAATAATATACGAAGCATTTAGCTCTATTGCTTTCTCCAACTATATCTAATAGCACCCTATTATGTTTACCTACACATAATTTAGTTTACAAAATTTTACAGTCATCCCTCCTCCTTACAAACTAAAGAAGAAAATTCTCTATATTATATTATAGTTAAAAGAGAAAAGGTTCTCTCTCTCTCTCTAGATATATAGATATAGATATATATAGTTAGTTGGACGGAGTAATATAACCTGTCAGGTCTGGATCTGACTTGACTTTGACAGAACTTTCTTCCATCTTTCTCCTTTGTGCTGTTTACTCGGCAGGCAGGCATTCGAATCCAAAGCTCTACTAACTTGTCCTGTCTGTCTTAGGTTACTTTGAGCAGGAGAAAGGCTTTCTCTAACTAATACTATATTGCTTTATGATATAGCTACTACTGCTTGCCTACCTTCCCTCCAAAGATCTAAATCAAGCCGAGCTCCAATACTTTCCCCAGGTTTTACTTTCTTTATCCCGACTTATGTTTGGCAGCCAGACATATTTCCCTCCGTTATTTTATAGTTGGCCCAATCTTATACTACAAAAGCATCCTCCAATTTCCAACACTCAATCCAGTTTTCTCATCGACTAGTTAACTCCACCATTTCTAATAACCTCGACTCCAAATATCCTCAATCTCCACTTTCCACCTCATTTTCCATTATACAGCACACTAAAAGAACAGGGAAAGTATTAAAATTGACATTTAATTATACATACTGCCCTGAATAACGGAATTCCAACACACATTGCATTATACCTAACTAATGTCATAATCATATGCTTCATTTTTTTCATTAATTTGATACTGGCTAAAGAAAGGTAGACATTCGATAGTGCCATTTACAATAAGCGATTGATTTTTTACTCAGCGGGAGAAAAAAAGGAGTATATTATTAATCGGTGAAAGTCACCAACGACGAGGATAGGCAGAGAAAAAAGCCATCTGTGGGCAAAAAGGATCTGTGGGCATCGACTATACGTGTTGGAATGGAATGACTTCACAGTTCTATTGTACTGTTGTGTAATGTGGTTTCCCTCTGTACCCAAGTTAATATGTTCAGCTTCTTTCACTAGCTTAGAGAAATCTATTGAATTTGAGTTAGCACACAACTCCTATCTTCACATATTTTACTTCCCCGTCTAATAGTTTCCTTCGGTGAGCCAAGTAAGTACACCAGAATAGAACTAGGAAATGCCAACGTATTTAGGTTGATAAAAGTCCATGAACCTACATACTCGGCTAACTACATTTTCTTTTACTATTTGCTCTTTCCTCTTTATGTAGCCTATATCATGAAAAAAACTTTATGTATTTTGTTTTCAGTTACTCCGTCTAGCCAAGACGATGTAGTCTTTACTTTTTTCTGTTTCCGCATCTTTATAGCACTAAAAGTCACAGAAAGGATATAGCAACTTCCACCTACCACCACACTTGATACACTGAACTGATTTAATTTTCCTTTTGTGACATGTGCAAGCAAAGAATGTTTTTATCCACATTCCTATCTCAATGTATACTAACACACCGTCTGGCCCAGCTATCCAGCCCATACATACATGCATTTTATGTTCAAAACTAAGTACAATACAAATTCAACTTTTTCCCCGTGAACACAAATGTGCACCTCGTTCACATTCTACCTTTTATTTCACCATTCATCTTTTGGACTGACCTGTATTCAAAAATAGAAAATAATATTGTTTTCAAAGAATCGAACCAGAAACTTCCAAAGAATCACAATTCACAAAGTAAAAATATTGTTCCATTTAATTCAAATTACAGCAGCACAGCGACATTTTCCTCAGACTTAGTATAGTCAAAATTGGATAGTGATAAAAGATAGAACCCTTTCTAGTCGCAATTTAAAAACATACTTTCAACTTGATCATCGAGGAGAATACGAAATATAATGTCATACACAGGTCTATAGCAATCAGTCCACAAATGCTCCAAATAAAATAGAAAGTGAAACGTAAAAGTGTTTGGTGAAAAAATGGCGAGGGTATAAAATTCTGGGAGAAAGAAGGTAAATGCTCGCTAAAAGGGTATCGGAATCTCAGTTGAAAAAGATTTTTATTAGTGTGATATGATAATGGTAAGTTGCATTTGTACTTAAGTTATTAAAAGTATAGCTAGCTGGGTGTTTGGCAGAGGTAGGTGTGCCTTGGCATGTTAGACTAAACGGCTTTATATTTAGCATTAGTAAGGAATGCATAAGTGTAGTCGTATTTCGTGCTTATAGCTCTATAGGAATGCAGGTAGAGTGATTAAGAATGTCATTTAGATGTTTGCTATAGTCAACTATATAGGATGGTCGAGAGAGAGAGAGAGAGAGAGAGAGAGAGAGGTAGTGGGAAAAGGTAGTAGTGGGTAAGGGAAGGTACGTATGTAACTACTAATACCTACACGTCGACAATTTGAGCCTATAGGTGTAGGTAGCTAGTCTGAATACAAAACACCGAATTTAGCGAGACGAGAGCATAGTAGCTTGCCACGGAATTCTGGAGATAAAAATGACGGGGAGTGGTGTGGTGATAGTACGGCAGTGTCTTTGCCCGTTTTGCTTGCCGTCTCCATAGAGCGGGAATAATAGGAAGAGAATCCTCGGAGTTTAGTTGGTTCCGTGCTCTAGTTCTACCTTTACTTTACTAGCCTATTTTAGTAGTTAAGTATATGAGTAAAAAGAGAAAGCATGTGGGTTGATGGCTCCCCATTCCTTTTTGCCCTGAAGTACCGTTAGTCGTTCATCCTTTCTCTTCCCTCCACACAAAGCTTGGATAACACACAAAGGTGCAGTGCCAGCAGAAGGACGAGAATCTCACAAGAAGAAACACACATTACTGCATATATGTACAGATATGTACATAGGTAAGTTTAAGTAGCTAAGATCATGCAGCTACCTAGCTAGCTCGACATACTACGGCAGTGAGGAGTAGTGAGGAGTAGTCCTATTAATATCACGACTAACAATAGGAGACTCTTATATCGTAGCGGCTATTAGATATAGACTTTCTCTGGCTCCTGCCTGGCCATTCATTATCGTCAGTTTGCGTGAATTGCCCCAGCAAAGGAAGGTAAGTCTTTAGTCTGTCTCTACCTCTACTTATGTGCTATATATGTACATACATACATGCCAGTTTTGCACTATTCAAGAATAGGAGCTTAATGTTTCATGTGGATGTGAATTGAGAATCGTCTAATATAATCTAATGTTGAATGTAATGCAATGCAAAGTGAAAGCAAAAGTGAAAATGGCCGGGCCGACATACATACGCGGAGTTTGAATGAGAGAATTCATTCAACTAACATGGCATTGCATGCCATGCCATGGCATTTCATAGTGGACGACTTTACGACTACCGTTAACTCTGTCTTATGTGTGTACGGATGTGACTGTGAGTGAGCGAGATATGCTATTCAAGAATTGCTCCTTTAAACTCCTCTCTTCTGTTTTCCTATGATAAGCAACCATATAATATATGTCCATAGTTCATGCATTGCATGTGCCCTCTCATTCAACATATTTCCCTTTTGCACTACATAAATACTAATATACATATAGAGTGTAAAACTTTAAACAAACCCAACTAGAAACTACTACCTTCGCTATATTACAACTTGTTCATAACATTCTATGCTTAACTATAATATAACACTTCTGTCTGCATACAGGGATGTACCTATTTTAAAATGTACGGACTTTCTCTTTGCTACACAACGGTAATATGAATCCAACTGCCATTCTTTCATCCCAGCAGGATGCATTTTTCATAGCCAAACTATGCAGTATATGCAACTCTACATAATAAAATCTAATAGTATAAGTATTTACGTAGGTAACTTATAACTTTTTGCAAACAGCATTGTCTGTATTTGGAGGAGAGACCTTTGGCGTTATGAAAGGAGCATTAGATTTGGTGGAAAAACTCGACGGTTGCTTTTAAAGTGAAGTAAAACTGGGAAAGCTCGGATATGAGTGTGTGTAGGAGGTCCGTAATAGAACTTTACACATCACATCACATTCATATCCACATCACATCAGCATAGAATAAAGAGAGACGGGACTATTCCTCACTAGTTACATTATATTACAATACAGTTAGCTCATAAGCGACACTATCATACTTCCAATGCAGGTTGACGCAAGTAATGCTATAAATCAGCCAGAAATGTCTTTCGAACTGAAAGACTTGATTCGCAGCTCACTAAATCACTTCTGCCTTCCCTTCCCTTTCTCGTCCTTCTACTTTCATACTTTCTCTGATGAAACGAAATGTAAGGAAAGCATATTGTAATGGGACACTAGAATTTCTCCCATCTCCATATCTTCCTAACTCCATCCATCAATACTCTTTCTCTATAACTATATATATATATATAAATATATAGTATATGGTTTATAGATACCTACATGGTGTGACTTATATCAAGTACACATCTTCTCTAGCGATAAGTAATCCGTCTAAGTAAGACATGGAGCTTTTTTGATGCTCCTACTGATAGTGTGTAATAGATAGAAGACAGAGTTAGGCAATAGCTGTGCCTACTTGGTATTCATTTGATTTCCCATAATATATCGAACATCATTGCATATTTTCCTACCAAGATCCTTCCTCCTACATATTTTATCAGGTATAGTACCTATAAATTATTCTGACATACTGTATATATCCACACTGTTACATAACAAACAGACATAGCTAGCTGGTAACTAGATTTATAGGTTAGCTATTACACTGTTGTCCGATAAGTTAACTGAACCACTCACTCAATTCTCCAACTGTGTACATATAAATAAACCTTTACATATACGAGGAAATGTGCATTTATCTTGGCCACCTGCTTAGCTCTCTAAGGGCGGATGCGTTACACAACAGTTTATCTTATTCTTAGCTTTCACTGTCATTTCTATTGGTCCTTTTAGCTCTCTCCCAATATATTATAATGACCTGAGCCTATAACTTCCCTCGCCCACTTTCACAAATTAGCCACCACAGAGAAATGCCAACTCAAGCTTAGTCAAGCCAACTCAACTGTGTCACATTAAACAACTCTTCGTGGAGATTAACCTATAGCATCTGTACAGTCGTAAATATCTCTTTCCAACTCCAATAATATTCGGACCAACAACATCCCTTGTCTACTAGCGCTCTGCTCTGGGTAACATCCAACAAGACGGAAACTAAAAATAACACCGCTCAGTTACACTACGTGCGTTTGTTTCGTCTGTCTGTCACTGTCAAGTCTTTTGTTCAGCGGAACATGGGCTTGTCCCTTCTGTCTTGTCTTCTGCCCTTTCCTTTTGTCATTCTGATCTTTATTGTCCTCTATGACATAAATATATACCTTCCCTTGACTTTTACGAATTGGGAAACGATGTACAACACTAGATTCTTACAAAATACACGCATAACCCTTTACAACAATGGACACATTGCCTTGTATCGATTACCTATTACTTTTAGACACTGTGTACAATATACAGAACACTAAATCTGTTTTACACCCCAATTTCAAAAAATCACTGAACACTTTTTATAGATTCGGCATGCCATTTTTAATTATTTTATTTACCCCTACAATTCTACATTAAGATTGTTACTAATAATTGACTAGAACTCTTTACCAGGACACCTACACATTTAGCCATCATTAAATAAAATAGAGATATATATTTAAGGTTGCATATGGTTGATAACTTCAGATTTTCCTGTAGAAAATAAAAATGCAAGAGATATTACAAAGTGCAAGGACACGACTGGGTGATAATAATAATTGCATTTCGTGGTGCATATAGAAATAGAAATAGATGAAGGTAATGAAGGAAGTAAAGAGATAGAAGACGTAGTAGTAGAAGGCTCGACGAAGTTCAAATGATTAGTATTGTATTTTGGTGGAGAGCAGGTTTTGACTGAATGCATGCATGAAGCATGACAGAAATCAGTTGGGAACCGGAGGTCATGCTCCACTACAACACGTCATTACGACTCTGGGAGTAACTTGACTTTCCATATGGATGTGTTGTGTTGGTGCATGCTACGTTAACTGCCGACAAACATGTATCGAGTATCGTGTAACAAAGAGCAAAGCAAACCCCAAATGAACTCAGGCCGACTTTTCTCTCCATACTCCAACTTTTCCGTGTAAGTGATGTAGGAGATATGAAGAAGGCAAGAGGAGAGCGGTAGAATTATAGGAAAAAGTACAAATGCACAACTGAAGCATATCGTCTCTGTCTGTGTACAATTACGGCAGAGTTGGTTCATAGTGCTATTTCCACAGAAGAGGTTATGGATTTGAAGGGATACGGGAGGATTCCTCGCTCTATAGCTATAATATTAGAGTGTTATTAGGAATAACTAGCATAACTAACGAAAAGGACCCGACTTGACATTATGCATTAACGACCATACACACAATGCATTATCTATTACAGAATATACAATGTCTCTCTCTCTCTACGGCGATACGTACGAGTAGACTCTTGATGTTCTGCAACTGCTAATAGAACTACTATCAAACTATCAACTATCATCAACATCAACTCTTTTGGCGCAGAACCGTGCACCGTCCCTTTTCCTACTCTCTCTCCCACTCTCTCTCTCTCTAGATACATTCTTCGTTCGTTCATAGACAGTTTCTATGTATGATAAAGTGGTGAAGTAGGTACTGGAGAACCTTTAGGATGTGTAGCTAATATGCTTTGAGGGCAACACTCCCAATCTTAGACTCACCCTTTTCTCCAGTGTCTACATAATTATATCAGGACTAAGTATTTTCTAATAGGAAGTTGGTGAAACTGCAAGGAAATCAAACGTAGGAGAATGCAAACACATTATCGTCCTTTGACTTCGATTTTGTATCATCTAGCAAAAGTGAGTGTGTATTTGTATACGTGAGCCTAAGAGTAATAGGAGAAGGTTATATAATCGTTTGATTACCAGTGCTCACATATTATATAAGGAGCAATGGTAAAGGCTTTGACTCACTATAATTTATATATCGACAATAGGAGTGAGTATCTATATTGAAAATATATTATAAAGCATTCCATCCTGTGTTCGGCTTGGCACTGGTATGCAGCTTCGGCTTCGTATTCCATTTCATCTAATAGTATCAAACAAAGATGATTGTAATGGTATTGAGTATTCATCCTGAATGGCAGTACTGAAAAGTACTAAGGAACTCACATCGAATGAAATGTAATGCAAACTCAACCAAGTCAGATCACAAAGTCCTTTGAGTTCATTGAATTAAACTCATTCTATTTCGCTAAGGAGGAAAATCATGCATGCATAGCGAACTTGGGCTTGAAAACCAAGTCTTTGATAATACGGACTACGTCTACGAGCACCTAAGTCAACAATCTATATTCCCTCAAATTTAAAGTGGCTATGTACCAGCATGTAGCTTTTAATGAGAGTATTATTCCTTTTTGACTTCCTTTTTAAGAGATGCCGATCCCGCTCTTCGTTCATCCTCCAAAAACTTTTACGTCACGCAGTAATGGACTCACAACTACACTGACATAATGCGCCATTATTTCCTACTTTTAATATGCATCAATACGCACATTTCGGAAAGAAAGCAGCATCATCTTCGTTATATGCCTGATGGTTCACTGACTTCACTCCAACCAACTACACTAATCGAATCTAATCAAATCCAATTTATACAACCAAAAATACTCCTCCAAAGACTATCGGCATCATTGACATGTTTTCATGTTTAACCACCTATAGTTTCACTTACTACTAACTACACTTCG
>JAAAYG020054201.1:0-10780 GCA_009936455.2 Tomocerus minor
GTCCAGAAAATTTCAGATCTCTGGTGTAGTACGCTCACGGTGAAATGGCATAGCCAAAAAAATTTCGTTTAGACAATTATATCCTTTTGTCATTCGTTTTATGTCTACAATTTAGCCGCATGTATTTCCAATTTCATTTTATAGAGTTGGGTCAAGAACTATAGAAGTCTATTGTTGTTGGTTCACTATTTCTCTCTAAACGTACATTTTTTGTTCGGTTGACAAGGTCTCTACGGATCTGAAATCTTGTTAAATTCCTTGTTAAAATCTCTAAAACTTTTGTAACGCAAAGTCTAAGATGTTTTACTTTAATATAAAGGGGAAAAGGTTAATATTTTTTTGTTTTTGACTCAAAAAAGGTATGCCAAAGGAAAAATAGTAGATTTGCGTTACGACTGTTGGAGAATTTCTCAAATATTTCAAAAGTGTAAAAGTAATGTCAATTGAGCAAAAACTGATAAATATAGCGCACATTCGTGTTGACGTAGTCAGTCGCATAGTTGCATCTGCTGTCCATTGTCCCTTTTACCAGTTACTTTACGATGTTTCAAATACCTAAAATATTTCACTAAGAAATTGGCCTCAGTCGCAGTCTAGTCATTTTCTGTTGTCAAAAATTAAAATAAGTCTCCAGCTCCTGCATAGAGTAATTATATGCATAGGTATAGCTGCTTGCATTATATAAATTATAATAGAGGACCCCTAAAATAGTTTTCACTTAGGTAGAGTCTAGTAAGAGAAATATACAATGCCAGGCAGGGGCAAAAATAAAGGAGATTTTGAAGAGGCAGGGGATGGATATGAAGATGAAGAAACGGTGGAGGAGGCTAGGAAAGACCTATTACCCACCAAAGCTTGTCGTCGATGTGGAATTTCCTTACAAATTTTGCTATTCATTTTGAATGGAGCAGCATGGGTAATATACCATATACTAACTAAATATATAATATATTCTAGCTAAATTCACGAATGTGGAATTAGCTAGGGACGGGGAAGATCATTAAGTATTCTTTGTCCAGGAACTATTAACATTAACAATATGAAAATAATTATTTACCAATTTAGATAATAGCAATAATATCAATCACAGGAGGTCTCATTGTCGGTTTCGGCACTCAAACAATCAACATCAATTTTGAATTTGCTGACCTAACTGTAGCTACTCCAGCTACACTTTTCATTACATACGGATTCCTTCTACTGATTGTTACTGGCGTAGGATGCTTTGCATCTGCAAGCGGAAATATCTTCCATAATATCTGTGTAAAAATTTACTTTGTTTGCCTATTAACATTTCTAGAGCAAGTAGTATCCCATATAATTCCATTTGCCTTTAAAAACGCAAATGTAAAGTATCACCTGTAAAATTAATTTCAAGAATTTCAAAAATCCAAAGATTTTAATTTTAACTATTACTTCCTTAATAATGGATCATTATCGTCGAACATTTATATATTTGTGTAATCTAAAATCTTCTAATGTTAATTTTAGTATCTAGTTCTACTAATTCTCTTCGTGGTGTTCGACATTGTGCTAGGATTTTGTATGCTAGTGTCTCCAAAATCCTTGATAAACTTCATTGAGCACTTGAGAAAATCTGAAAACGGTTATGGAAAATCAAAGGCATCACGAGTAGGTATTTACCCACATAGGCCAACTTTCTACTGGGATCATTTACAAAGAAGGGTATTGTACACAGCAAATATTCTGAATTGAATAATATTTTCAATGTGAAAATAATTTTTTAATTATTTTCCATAAGAGGCTGTTCTATGCTATGAAAATAGATTTTTTTTAAATTGTCGAAAACTATATCATATAGGGTAAATGCTGTGGTCTGTATAAGTACAATGAATGGAAGACTGCTTCAATTGGTAAAGAGGAAAAAGCTATTCCGGACTCTTGTTGCAATTCAGAGTATAGCCATCGTTTTTGCGGTGCAAGAATATGGCAGCATCCTGACATGAAGGGTCACAATATAGAAAGTATGGTTAATACCCAAGTAAGTAGAAAAATTTTCTCTAGACTCGCCTTACATTTTACATTTACTCGCAATTATTTCATTGTCAGTTGGTGTTTACTGATTAATAAATTTTGATTCTCAGGGTTGTCTCACAATTTTCCCTCCAACATTGATAACAGCCTTTGAAGAAATCACGTATATGGGAATGCTGCTCGGTGCCCTGTTGTTATTCTGCTTAATTCTAACAATTGTAATAATTCTCATTATATGTATGAGAAAATATGATCCAGGTCAAGGAATTGCCAACTATCATATAAAAGAGGTCGGGCAAAATATTTCTGCCCTAGATGACGGAAAAGATTCCAAGAAAGGTCGATATTTATTTGAGAGTCGGCGCCAAAGGAAAGTGCATCCTTACGGGGAAGATGCAGAGGCAGGGGATACAAAAGCAAGACGAAAAGTGAATTTTCTGGAAAGTGGACCGCAATTCATTCCCAGTGAGCATTGGGTCGACTCCGATGATGAGCATACCTTCCCTACTGCTCCATCCACGGCACTGCCAAAAAATGATTACACAAATAAATCCATGAGAAAAATGAAGCACAAATAAATGCATTAAACGCACAAGTGTTTCTAAAATTCATACAACAAAACGAATTTCTATTTATTGTAGTAATCATTTGCTTCATACGGATTTATAATCTTATCCTCTGTGTAACTTTAAATTGGGACCACTAAAGGGTAGGGTACTAGCTATGTTTGGGATTTCATTTCAATTTCATAATTCTATACATTCGTAATGGTTCTATAAATCTAAAGAACATTATTATTATTGAGGAGTACATTGACATAACATTATTACCATGCTCTTATAATAATTATGGTAGCTTTTATTTTTGTAGCATAAAGAGAGGAAGTTGAATGAAATCACAAAATGTACTTTATGCTGTTGTAATGTTATCTTTATAAGAGTTTGTAATAATATATCCTGTAGTCATCATATGTATGTGTTTCTGTTCGGCTCGTTTTGTTCTCGAGTATCTTTTTGTTTTATTGCACACTATACGCACACGTTCACTCTTACCACAAACACAAAAATTACAGCGTTAAATCATCATTAACGCTTTTTTGCACTCTCATATCCTCAACTACATTTAAAACCACTTATTTGTTAAAACTACAACTTTTTAACATCTGACAGTTCATATACATAATATTAATACTAATTAAATTATTATCTATAATAATTTTTTCATAAATAGGAAAGCAAATATTTTGGTTGAATCATCAAGACTGACTGCTATTATTTACGCTAGAAAACTTTACATTTTTTACATTTCTCATAGTGTAATTAGTTAACATGATAAATTACGCCTTAAACACGAAGTACATAAGACATTTTTTGCGTTAATATTTCTAAGAATAAAGTATAATAATTTTTAAATAAATACTAAGTGTAACTATCTGATAATTGTCACTACTTACATTTTGAATGTACACATTAGGATGATGACATACATGTAATAATAATAGAGTTTAAATGCTTGTAATGCATACTAATAAATATATTATATATTATTATGGAGGTTATTACGAACAAAATATTATACGCGACAGTTATCGATTGGAATCACATTTACAGTTCTCAAACCAACACAAATCAACCTGCTAGCATGCAGCACATACAGTTAATTCTTTAGTTAGTACGAAACATAAACTAAGGCGAGCGACTGTCACAAATTTGCTCCGTGCTGAATTGGTGAAGAAGTTTTAGGGCCATGAGCAAGACTGTAGCCATGATTATGACCAGAACTTGAGCCGGGTAGGTCGTTTCGTCTGAAGTCATGATGAGGTGGCCGCTCACGATCAGACCAGTTCCCCCGAGATGATGGAGGCCCTCGAGGAGGCGACCTTGAACCCGACCGGGAAGAGCCGTCCGAATAATCTCGACGACCTCTTCGGCGGATAGGAGACAGTGGATTATCTTCTAAATCCGAATTCCACGTTGGTGACAGTCTTCCCAGTGGCGGTGGACGTAACGGCTCTCGTTCTCCGTCCAGAGGTAGAGGAGGAGGTGGCATGAAATCATCTCCAAGCCCAAAATATGATGGAGTAATATCTGGAATTGGCGGCGGAACTAATTCCGGAGGAATCATGGAGTAAAAAGGCACTTCTCCATTCATTGCTGGAACTTCATCTACAATTTAAACAATTTACTCATTATTTACGTCATTTTCAAGTATTTTCCATTCAAATTGATTTAATTAGAAATTAATGTTTAATGTTTACAAGCCTTTTCTTATCACCCCTTACAAAATCAAATGTTCATCACCATATGCATTTCCCACAATTCTACTAAGTAATTAAACACTAACGCAACTTACTTTCATCTCCTCCTTTTTCTTTCGTTATTGAAGTAAGTTTTTGGCGAAGCATCTCTGCATCCTTCCGAGCATCCTGAGCCTTTCTTTCCGCTTGACACAATGATAACTAAATTATAAATACATTTAAATTATTATCATTTCCTACGTAATATAAAACTTTTGCTAATAATATAACTACAATAAACCTTAATATCATCACGATTTTCACGATATATTTGGGATGATTAGAGCATTACATCGCGCAAATATAATAAAAGATACCTACAGTTAGCAGGTACAAGCAATATAATAACGAGTAAAAAAATAAAGCATTTTCTAAACCCACGAGGAAATAGCACGAGTTGTCTTACCCAATTTTCATGGCTTTTAGCCTCCATGGCTCTAATCTCATTTCGATGTTGTAACTTTGTGTCTTCGAATTCGTCCTTTAAGGCTTCAAGCCTTTCTGTTAGGTCTCTTACTTCATCAGCCTTCTCTTCGATCATTTTTACAAGATCGTCTTTATCCTTTCCTCGAATATTTCTTTCTGCTTCATATTTTGAAACAGCAGTGCGTAGTTCTTCCTCTTTTTCTTTAAACCATGCTTCTAGCACCGCTAATCTATTTGAAGCATGCTCCTTTTCTGCTTGAATGATTTCCAGTTTTTTCGTCGTCTGCTCTAAATTGCCTACAAATTATTCATGATGATTAGTACATTTCTTCAACATAATTCAATAAATAAAACGCATAATTATGAAAATGTAATTTTGGTAGACTTACGACTTATACTATTCTTTTCTAAAGTAACAGAGTCAATGCGAGACTGCAGAGATATAGATTCTTCTTCAGCATACTTGAGTTTGGCTTGAGTCTCGGCAATATCCACCAAAGGTGAATCTTCTCCTAAACTATCTTTAAGAATCATAAGCTCGTTCTCCTTTTGGCCAATTTCTTGATTTAAATTGCTCACTGTTTCTTCATACTTGTGAAGAATCTCCTTTAAATCCACAAGTTCTTCTCGAATTTTATCTCGTTCCTCAGTCAGAGTTTCACATTGCTCTGCAGCCTGTTGCCGAATTTCAATTTCTGATTTAATTTTCGTTTTTAATTCCACCATTTCATTTTCTGCAGCTGTTATTTTACAGGTAAGGTTTTCGTTCGCATGCTTAGCTAATTCTAAATCAATAGAAAATGTAGAGGCTTCAGATTGAGCAATTTCTAATTGTTCCGTTGTTTTATTCAGAGCTTCTTGTAAAGTCATCACCACAGTCTTTAATTTATCTCTCTCCTCGACAGCCTGAAATTGTTTTTTTAATTATTACAGATGATTTAAATGACACATCTATCTTACATAACCCACATTTATATTTATATATATCAAAATTATTCAAAAAAATCAACGATACCTTTGCCTTTTTCTCCATAGTCGTTTCAACAAGATTTTCAACTTCCGTTGCCACTTTTGCAGAAGACTTTAATTCCTTTTTAAGATTCCTTACTTGTTCTTTCTGTTTCGCTTCCAAATTCTTAAGAATAGATAGTTCAGCTTCAAGCTGATCTACTCGTTTTTTATCTTCATCGTAATCTAAAGCCTTCTTCTTAAATATTTCAAACTCTTCCTGTTGATTTTCATAGGCCGTGCTTACCTAAATATTCAAAATATTATTTGTAAACAGAATTAGTTCATTCTAAGATTTAAAACCAAGTAAATAATAATGTGATAATAGTTAAAATGGTTTTTACATATTCGATGAAAGGATAGAAACACAATTACCTTCCATAAAGACTTGTTTAATTCGACAACTTTCTTTTTCAGAGGTCGTACAGACATAAAGCCTTCAATGAAGAAATACGGAACACAGATGGATACAAGGGTTAAGGCAATAATTCCAGTAAATACTAATGCATCGTCCACGTCCAAAATAGTGTCTTGAAGATGTTCAGGAAGAAAACTTAGCAATGTCGAGCTTAAGTGTTTAACTACCAAAAGGATGGAGGATGTTTCGTTTCCACCACTTCCATTACTTGAATAATAGCTATGACTATGACTGTGGTCATGATCGTGGGAATGCGAATGACTGGTGACATATTCATCATGTACATGACTTTCAACCTTTGGAGTTGCTTGATTGGAGTCAACAATCGGCTCAACGTTTGAAGTGGCTTGAATGAAATCAATAATTGGGTTAACATTTGGAATCGCTTGATTGGAATCAACAACGGGGTCAACATTTGAAGATGCTTGATTGAAATCAACAGTGGGATCAACTTTTTCAGTGGTCTGACTGACAACAATGGGATCAAAATTTGGAGTAATTGTAGTTGCTTCAAGAATTGGATCTATTGGTTGAATTACTTCGGCCTCCTTAGTTCCACTTTCAGTAGTTGTGGGAATATTGTCAGCACTTTCAACATTTTTAAAGGCTTCGTCCGCAGCTTGATTGGAATCAACAACGGGCTCAACATTTGAAGAAGCTGGATTGAAATCGACAGTCGGATCAACATTTGGAGAGGCTTGATTGATATCGTCCATGGGTTCCACATTTGGACTAATTGTAGTTGCTTCAAGAATTGGGTCCACCACTGGTTGAATTACTTCGGCTTCCTTAGTTTCACTTTCAGTAGTAGAAGGATAGTTTAAACTATTAGCGTTTTCAGAATTTTTATAGAATCCGTTCGAAGATTGCTTTGAATCACCAATGGGTTCAACATTTGAAGTGGCTTGATTGGAATCAACAATTGGCTCCACATTTGAAGTGGCTTGGTTAGAATCAACAACGGAATCAACATTTGAAGTGACTTGATTGGCATCAGCAATGGTATCAACATTTGGAGTACTGGTAGTTGCTTCAAAAATTGGCTCTTGTGGTTGAGTTACGTCGGCTTCTTTAGCTTCACCTTCAGTAGTTGCGGGAATATTATTAGTATTTTCATCATTTTCTAAGGCTTCGTTAGAAGGAGGAGTAACAGGAATCTCGGTTGACGCTACAACTGGATCAGAAGCTTGCTCTGCTTCAGGAATTTGCGGAGCCTCAGTTACGGGTGTTTCTTCAACCTCATCCCTTGGGGCAGATTCTTCTTTATGTACAGATGTTTCTTGAACCCCTCCGTCGGGGACAAAATCTTCTGTATGTACAGATGGTTTTTCAACCTCGACTTCGGAGGTTGGTTCTTCTTTATGTACAGGTGTTTCTTCAACCTTTACTTCAGGGGTAGGTTCCTCTTTATGCGTTTCTTCAACTCCCACTTCTGGGGTAGATTCTTCTGTAATGAAAAATATTATAAGTTAGTCTATTTAAGTATTTGAGTGTATATTAAATTATATTTCTGTTGGCATTTATATATATTAAGTGCATTATATATATATGTATTATGTATACATCGATAAACAGTAATACAGTAAAAAAGTATATAAAGAATAAAATGATAATGAATGTAAATAGAAAAAAAAGAATTTTACCTGTAGGCGATTCTACATCAATTTCATCCTCCTCGTCGTCTTCTTCGTCATCTTCATTATATCCAAACCAGTCACCAATGCCAATGTTTGATTTCTTTGTTTCTTCTACCTCCTCTTCAGCCGAAGATTCTTCTTTACCACTCACATCTGGAGATTCCTCTGCATTATTTTCAGGGACCTTAACTTGATTGGAATCTTCTTGAATGGGTTCTACACTAGGACTAACTGTAGTTGATTCCGGAATCTGGACAGGCTCTGGTAGTTTTATTTCGGCTTCAGCATTTTCACTTTCTGTATTCGCAGGAAGGTTATTGGCACTTTCATTGCTTCCAAGGACTTCGTCTGACGGAGCAACAACTGGAACATTCGGATCCTCTGTTTGCTGAATAACCTGCTCCGAAATTTTTTCATCCGACACCTGAGGATCTTCACTTTCACTTACAGTAGAATTGACGTCATCATCTAGGCCATCATCTGAAACAGGGTCATCATCGTCTTCTTCGTCCGGATTTGGTTCAGGTTCTAGGTGTGGCGGTGGATCTCTCCATAAAGGTAAATCGCTTAACGGATATTTGTAGATTTCTGAGTTTTTGTTTGGTTTGTTCATTTTAACCTCTCGTAGCATATCTTTAGGTATTAAACCTATCTTACCACGAATCTGCAATTAAATCAAAGGCAAAATTAATCTTTAGAATATAAATATTTAATGTAACTAGCAAGTAATGTTCTACAATGTTGCAGCAGTTTTCTTTTTCTCAAAGTTTTACTCTATATAGTTATTTCACAATAATATAATACTGTCATAAATGGGAACAAACTGAAAAACGTTTGACTTTTGGAACCCCATAAAAATAATTCTTAATTTTTACCTTTCCAACCCAATCCCCTCCACTTTTATCCGTAGGCTTACTAAGAATGGCGACATCGTCATTTTTCTTAAAAGACAGATGTTTGTTCGTTCGAGCAGAGTAGACGAGCAGTGTTTTTCCATTAGATATAATATCTACAAAAGTAAAGATATAAAAATTTAGCACTGCCATTTTACACACCCATTTGCATAGTAAATAAAATATGATTAATTTAATATTTTTTATGGAAAAAGGGGATAACTGAAAACTTACCATGACATGACATATCTAAACAATAAAACTGTGATTGTCCTCCATCTGCTCCAGCGACTTTCGCCGTAAAAATCACAACACCCAAAATACTAACTAGGAAAAGTACTATCTGACGCATAATAAATATATGCGTAAATATTAATTACGAAGGACGAGACCTGACGGAGTAACTAATTTTCTATTAATTATCGCATCGCTCGAAAAGGGAATAATTGACGTTATCTTGTGATTTTGATTTTTTAGATCAAAGACACAGAATAACTGACACGTTGGCAAATTCAAGTTATTTCGCCTTCTCAAGTTACCCCTTCTCATTGAGTGTCGCCCGTCAGATCCTGTCTCATTCTTCATTGTCGACTTCTAAATTCAATTTCACACAGAACCTGCAACTGATCATTGCTTAAAATTGATTTTTAGGATTCTCTTTTTTACCAACACTACTTACGCCATAAACTAAAATACCATCAGAAAAAATGACCAACAAACTAACAACTGGACAATAATGACTAATAATGAGCAATCAAGAAGATAGAATTATTAATATGAGATATTTATTCCTTGTATCAGAAGAACAGAACAGGCTAATTTTTCATAAAGAAATGTCTCTTTTAATTATTACGCACAGTTTACAAATATTTTCTTTCGGAAATAACATCCTTTTCCGAAATTGTCAATGAAATCATTTAAATTTTGTAAAGATAGTAAAACATTTATATCTATAAGTTTGACACTGAACAACCAGCTCCATAGGAGTGACCAGCAAATACACCGTTAGTAGATAGTAAGTGCTTAAATTGTAAGTAGCAGGCAGGATGCTTTTTTAATTCTTTGGCTTTGCTTGGCTTTGTGCTATGCTTAGTGATCACTAAATATATCTTTTGTGGAATAAATAAAAGATAGAACATGTAGATCTGAATGAAGAGAGCTTTTGACATTTTAAGAAGGACCAAGAAGGGAAAGAAGAGCTTGTTTGTAGTCTCCACTGGTTTCTCCTTTTATGGCACTGTGCAAAGTTTTCTGGTAGAGACTTATGTACTCGTTTTTAATGGATCCCAAATCAATTTCGGATCTTGAAACGATTATCCGGATCAAAGTTCCATCGTCTGTGCCAAATCCTTTCATTGCAGCTTCGAGCTTCTCAGCATAATAAGCGCTGCGATTTATGCTGCAGCGTGCTAAGAACAAATATGTATAATGGATTCAAAATTGCATTCTATGAATGAACCATCTTGTAAATATGAATTTCCATTAAATATCTGACTAAAGAAATTAATAGTTACCAATGGTCATAACGGCATTTCCAAGATCTCCAGAAAATTCGGATTTGACAGCTTGCTCTATAGTTTTTCCTGAGACTTTCATGTACTCATCAAAAATTAATCGCAGTTGGTGAAAAGATTCGTGGGCAAATGTAGTGGTGAACATTTCTTCATCTGTTCCCCAAGTACCCTCTCCTGCATTGACAATTTTTAGTGTTAAGTTACTGTGCATTTATGACAATTTTGTGCAAGTATATTATAATTTATATATTATAGCACCTGCATCAAAAAGTTTTTGGGCCGTTTCTCTTGCCCTATCGACATTCAGACCGCCAGTTTCATCTCGAGCTCCCTTTATTAAAATAAATGACAATTAAGGAGCTACATAATGTAATTTTTATACTATTTCAACCTTCAGTAATAATTAGTTTGTACGTTTATCTTACAACAAAATACATTAAATTACAATCTAATGCGTTAAAGACCTTAAAATCTATCATTTTACATTATATAATTTTTGATAGCGGTTTGACAAAGAACCAGGCGCGTACCCAGGATGCCCATTTGGTGGGGGCTTGGCAGAATGCATGAAAAGAGATAATATGATTTTACGG
>JAAAYG020054234.1:0-10777 GCA_009936455.2 Tomocerus minor
TGAATAAACAATAAAAATCCTGTTGGCATAAATTTTCAGTCTTCATTCGTTAACTCTTAAATTAATGAAAGTTTTAAAACTTTATAAAAGCAGATTAAACTGACTGCTAAAACTTCAGCGTTGGTCACCTTTGACTTCTGTTTCCATTTCGGTAGGAAATGGTAATTGCGTAGAAGACTAAAAGAAAAAGTTGTAATGTTCATGATAATTCTGTATAAAATGCAGTAATACCTTTGGGCTTACATGAAGAACCGAGTGGCAGATTGGCAGGCATGAATTATGAATGAATTATAAAACGACTTGAAAAGGGCTGCTGCTGCGGTGTTTGTAAAGGCCGCAGTTATATTATGTGAAGGTGTATTAATATTATAGTGTAATTTATAAAAGAGTGAGGTTAAGTTAAAAAAAACTATTATAGGAAGTAATGTGATGATAGGTAGTGATAATGGTATTCCTTAAAAGCATAAACTTCGGGAACAAACACGTATTTTATTATGGAAATAAGGTATACCCGCCCATGTCAGTGTTTTAGCAATGTGATTGTATGAGTCATCGAAGCTACCTGAAATATGGGAAATAATAAGTAGCAAAATAACAAGGTAGACAGAACAGGCTTTTTGGCTGAAAGCGAATAGTGTTGTAATTCTGCTGACATGTCTCAGAGTGTGCAATGCACAGCGATTAAAGAGTACCTATGGCGAAATGGCAAAAGTTTGATTTCTTATTAGTTTGTTGACGGAGAAAGAAGGTAGCTCTAAAAAGCTGTGCATAGCTAGGAAGAAATAATTGTGTTTCCTTGTAGGATCGAATCTGGTGGATTATAGAGTTCGGTAGCCTTGTAATTTGAATGGAGAAACAATGATGCATAACTGGGTTGATCTGCTCTGGGTGTTATTTCCGTATTGAACTGAGGAGGAATATAGCTGGGCATTTAGGAAGTGTGCTATGGAGTGAGTCAACTAAGTATTTCTGCTCACGCAGCCCTATCGACGCATTTCGGTGTTGTGTGGACTTGGTTGCAGGCTGGCGGCTTTGGTTCCGTCTAACTTGCAAATGTCCTATCCTGTGTAACTGGATCGATAAGCTCTTGCTTGCTTGACTACGGCGATATTATGACTAAGGAAAATTGTGGTGCATGCAAGTGCCGTGCATTAGTTTGCAGCTCTGTGTCTCTATATGAAGGAGTCAGTATGTGAGTCCGAAAAGCGAGTGACGATATTATGAGAGCACATATCTCTTGTGGCAGATTATAATAATTCCATCTCTCTCTGGATCCACATTCAACAGAGCTGTGAGCTGCAGGCAGTGAGGCACTCTGTTCCCATGCTCCAGTTTCATTAACTGGCCTCTGTCACTAACTGGGCGGGTTCCTCATCTCCACACCACACAAGGTTAGTCAAACGACATAAATAGGAATCCTTGTGTCGCCAG
This sequence comes from Tomocerus minor, assembly GCA_009936455.2. NCBI lineage: Eukaryota > Metazoa > Arthropoda > Collembola > Entomobryomorpha > Tomoceridae > Tomocerus > Tomocerus minor. The sequence goes on from JAAAYG020054234.1 coordinate 1,432, forward strand.
AGCCAGCTCCACTCCAATCCTCGTTGACTCCAGTTGACTCTGTCTCTGCTAATTGAAGATTGTTAGAGTGAATTGGAGTTGTGGGAATGAGGCAGTCAGTGGGAGCAACAGGATTTCCTTCTAAAATGCGTGCCCTGAGAAGGATTGTGCTGTGGACGGTGGTGCTGTTGGTCGTGGTGGCTCCGGGAGGGATCCAGGCCAAGATCCAGTGCTATGTGTGTGACTGGAACATGGCCACTTCTTCTGCTGACAACAGTTCCGCCAATGTAGACACATGCAGTCCGCACAACTTCCAGCCAGAGAAGGCGGCTACCGTTGACTGTGACGGAGGCTGTGAAGCCAAAAGCTATAAAGACAAAAAGAACAACGGTACGAACAGCCTCTTTTATCTTTTGACTCACTTGCATCAGATCCACCCTAGTCTGGATACTTATTACGAATTTAACAGAATACGCAAGGCCTTTTCTACTTTATCGCTCCTTCTTTTCTTGCCTCTTTGAGAGTTTACCTTCTTGTCCTCAATTTCGACGCATTGGGAACTCTCACTGGCTCTATGTAGCTTTGGAACTCGAATCAAAATCCTCGAGATCGCAATTTAGATTTGCAAGAACAGAGGCGAGCATTTTCTCAGTCTTGTCAACGAGCCAACTCATACAAATATCTTGAGATATCAACATTAAAAAATACGCTCTCCACGCATCTCTCTGTGTTTTGCTTTCTTAGCTATTAACGACATCGGGAAACTAATAATGAACGTAATTTCTTTTCTATTTTGATGCCGAACAGTGTTAATACACTTCTTCAGAAACTGTGTGGTATCATCTGGGGGCCGACTGGAAGACAGATGCTACACCACCGACGAGAAAGCAAGCCATTTCTACACAACGTGTGAGTGCGCCACCAACCTCTGCAATTCCTCCGACAGAACATCGCCCTTTACATCTCTACTACTTTCTCTATTGTTTATTTCTTTTAGCCTAGCTCTAGCATCAAATTACTTTTACAGGTAAACAAAAATTATCTCAGAAACTTCAGCTAGCCTATCTTAGATTTTATATCGCTCTCAACAAATACAAAATCTTAAAGTGTCTTATAATTCAGTAGCTTTGTATATTCAATTCTATTCTTTTTATCCATTCACTAATTCTTCACAAGTCACAACAAATGCCTCCCTTTTTACATCAACAACGAATTAAATCAATGGAATCTGCATAGAACAAACCCTTTTTCATATTATAGCAGTTAGCGTTGATTTTCTTTGATTCATTATGGCTAATAAGTCAAAGAAAGTCCAACTAATTCGTCTCATCATTTCCGTCCTATCTCACACTTAAGTAGACGCCTAGTTTCTATTTCTTTTTGACTTTGGGAATGCAATACATGCAGCTCCAATGTGGTAAACAGTATTTTGGATCATGGATCATTTAAAACGTTCCTAGAAAGCATTTACTTTGATGTAGACAACGCCTTAATTTGTCTTAAGTCTAACATTTATTGCCAGTTCACAAAATTAAACCAAATTTCTAGTGTAGGCATCTACGACAACTTACATAAAAAATGATATAATAATTGTTTTATAAGAAAATAAATGCCATTCTATTCTACTTAAGAGCTAAAATGAGAAACTATAAAAATGAGTTACTTATGCTTTACACTGTACATAGATACTAATGTTAGAGCTAGTAAAAAATGGTGCACTGTTATATTTAGGCAATAATAGATATTTAATAGGCAGATGATAGACATACGTCTAGAATATATTGAAAGACATGATATCCACCAAATCTTAAATACATGGGCTTTCTTTTATAGCTTTTCATAACAATGTCTGTAACAATTTTATATTATACAATATAAAAAAATCCCTATATGCTGTAATAATTAATTGTTAAAAATGGAGAAAGTATGAACTGTCCCGTTACAATTCATCAACTAGAGCTACTATCAGCTAGAGCTAGAGCTACAGAGAATACTGTAATAGAATAGATATTTACAGCATACATTTCAAAAAATATCATATGCTGATCGCTTAATAAAGATCAGATAACAAAAAGCAAGCTATTATCGTGTCGTGGTGCTGTAGTTGGTAGGAGTAAAAAGCAACAAAAGTACATGATAAAACCATTTTAAGATATCAGTATAAGGTGCAAGCAGAAAGTACTGTTGTTTTAAAAATGGAATTAAACTTAATCCTAAACAGCGTAATTCTCCAACGAAAACAAAAAGCAATATTATGCAAGTATGCTTTTAGAATCTCACTTGTTTTTGCTCAAGCTGTTTGCTTAATGTAAATATTTAGTTCTAATTTCTAATTATAAATTGTGTACAAAGTTATTTTCCATTAAATACTATAAAAATGAATTGTGTGTAATTGTGGGTAAACTCTGTGAACAATCTGGGCTCTCTGTCTACTGTTACTGTAGCATAGGGATGTCTGAATTCTGTATGTAATACTAGATGATAGTTTAGTATATAAGCAAAGCGTAATGCATAAATTATAAACAAATTATAAGCCACAAATCTATACCTGTATTATCAAAAAATAAATTAAAGTTGTCTCAAAATCTCAACATTCACCGCTCTCGCTTTCAATTTTATGTGCTTTTACAATCTTACAATTTTATACACTTAGTACACACTACACGGCCTACGACTGTTTTCATCGATAAACGAACACTAGAGTCAAAATGAAATAGAATGTCTTATTTGTTTTTAATTAGTTTCACACTTTGATGTTGCATGAGCATAGTATATGACAGGTAATTAGCATTTGATCTCCCTAGACTCTAGACCAACTAGACATTTCCGAAGTATACTTCTCAGGATTATAATTCTGCGAAGCACAGATATGGAAACTCAAAGAAGTATGAGTGAGTACTATGAGACAAAAACACCTTCAAAAAGTGCTAGAAGATAATTACATTGCCCTTTCCAACAGCCAAGTGAGGTTTATGGCTATATAGTCCTCATTATATATGCAATTCATATGCAATGCCAGACTATATTAAGTAATCATATTTAGCTATGCATTGAAAATCGGATTTTTTAATTAAAATATATAAAGGATTACGTAGTCACCGTCTCAATTGTATGTATATTTAAAAACAATTTTATTGTTTATCAACATCTATTATTATAGTTGTTAAAGTAGGAAAATGAGATAAATGCTACACAAATATCCTTACTTTGGTTTCTTTCAATCTTAATCCTCTATCTTTAATACGTCACCTGAATACGCTGATTCCGTCTTTCTTGGATCCATCGCTGCAGAAGCGTTGGTCCATCAGGTTGTCCTTTATGATAATCTGCAGGTGGGCTGCCCTCTTCCAATCGAACGTAATAGTGACAGTGAAAGTATTCAATAATTCCTATCTGCTTCCTAGCGTGACGACGTATTCCCTTAATCACCAACCCTTTCGTGACGAATGATTCCGCTAAAATAAAAATAAAAACTTAAATGTACATTTAAACATGTATTCGCTGAGCTTCAGCAATTTTGCTAAAAATAAACAAAATCAAAAAAAAAAGTATATAGGAAGGACGATAGAAATAAAATTAAAATGACCCCGAGTTTACGGGCAATGGCAATTAAAATATTTTGCGGAAAGACAGTTAAGTAGATAGCAGACCTATCCTGCTTGGTTGCTTACTGATAAAACGATTGCAATTTTAAACAAGGTAAATATTTTCGAAACTTACCAATCCAAAGGTTACTGCGGAATTCAACATTTTCTCTTTCCACAGCTATATCTTGAGCTTCCAGAATAGTATTTTTAACGAAGATAGCTCCTTTTCTGTTGATAAAATCCAATTGACGTAATGCTTCATCCACTGACATTCCTCTAACAAAGGCTGCGATGTACCACATTTTCCAAGGACTATACTTTATATTGTCCTTTAAATGACAGACGTACTGCAAAATATTAAATAAGAAATCGCAACCGTTAACTTTGTTATTATAAATTGCTTTACATCATCAATGTTAAGGTCTTTGAATTAAATTATACAGCCTACTCCTTTATCATCAATAATAAATTTCTTACCGCCGGTCGGGGTGGTTCGTCCACACTTTGTGGCGGGTATACTAGTTCATTGTACACTGGCCACTTCTTGGGTACAGGAGCCTCGTAGCTATTCTTTTTGCATTGAACACAAGAAGTAGAAATGCAACGTAAAGTACTAGAAAACAAGTCTTTTGATTTAAATGAATATAAATTTACAAATACTCGTGGGGTAAACATCCTGACAAAACAAAAAGATGTTTAGCTCGTATTTCTAATTTGTCTATCTGCCGACTATTTCCAAGACACTATTTTACAAATTTTTCTCATCAATCAGCTAATACTATCAAATTTTCTGATTTAATTAAAAGCGGCCCGGAAACAAAAAAGATTCCAATTCAAATTCAATGGTCAACTCCATTGCCTGAACCGATAAATAGATAGACAAACTTGTCCGATTTAAACTAGCCGGCTGTGAACAAAAATCGCTTTTCTGATTTAGTACGACACAATATCAATGTTAACCGCCTGAAGGTAAGACAGATCCAACGAACAGTTTTGCGTTGTATGCTATTATAGAGGTGGGTGTTAGATAAAGTGGATGATGAGATTTTCTAAAATGCCATCTCTAATCTGAATAAACTTCTAATATAAACAATCGAATTTACCAGAAGCAAGTTTCGATTGCCTTTCAAGATGATTTACTGCCATCTGCTTCTGCAACCTTTCTATTATTAATTCTTTCCGCGTTCAGGGGGTTTCAAACGAATTTCTTTCCCAGATGGGCCAAGTAACCTTTAGTACCGAATTTTAATATATTTACTAAAGCATAGAAGTTGAAATGGAAAAAATAATAGAATAATATTTTTCGCATCAACCACATACTGCATTTGTTAAGCAACCTGTGCCGGTATAGGCATGTAAAAGTGTTTTATGTTTTAAAGCGTATTTTTCGTATTTCATTTTTTAAGTCATATTTTTAAGGGTTGCTTACATTAGGTATAGTGGTAACAAAAAATCACATGGTTCTTAATTCCACTCTAAAAAAAACTAAAAACACCTAAAAATGATTTCAGGGTATTCAATGGTAGACGGTGTCGGGACTTCGGCATAACTAAGAAGCCAGAGCAGCCAGACCCGTAAATAGTTCGGGAATTGAAAGTTGTAGCAATGTCGTTGCGTTACGGCCAAATCGAAAGTCGGAGCCCATCTTTGGCAAGTAGTTGTATGTTGTATGTTGGTTTTGTTATTGCATATTGCTTTATTGTGTTTGTATGTAGTCGTAGTCCATCGTCCATCCGTACAATATTATTAGTCCTCTTCACTCTTCATATTCCTTCCTGCTGACTGTGGTGACTTGTTTGGTTGTTGGTCTGGTTGGTTGACAGACTAAAAAAATTGCGAAGTGCACTAGGAAGAGATTGAAGGTGAGGTGGCAATTGGAAACTGACAATTCCAATTTTGACTTTTTCGAATTTTCTCGACCTGGTCGACATTACAGTACTGTAAACGTGAGCAACGGTAATTTTGAGAAAACTTCAGTTCATTGTCACTGCGTAAGTTTGATTTTCTTTTCATTGTTGCTTGTTTAAGGGTTTAAATTGAGATCACCATGCTCAAAACAAAGAAAACCTAGTTGTACTCCATTTCCTGTTCATTTAGTATTTTTAACCTCCAATTTTAAGTTATAAAAGTTTTAGCTTTGAATTTTAGGACATATGATCCTTTTCAATTGTCGCTCTATTCTCTGTACCTTTAATGATGACTAATGAGTATAAAAGGCATAGTTGTTTGACAAATTCGAAGGGCATAATTTGATGTTGTGGATATTCTGTTCTGTAATAAATGCCAAAAATTATACAAAGCCCTTTAAGGTTTGACCTCTAGCAACTGCGAAGGTAGATCAGGTAGGTATTGAATCCTGTCACCTGTAACTATTACTTTATTCGGTCTGACATTTACACCCGAGAACCCGGCGCAGGTCAAAGACTTTAAAACATAGAAATTCTTGCTCAATTGAAACTTGTAAGGGGAAAGGAAATATTATACGATATAATCGAAAATTTAATTGGGTTTTTGTTAGATATTTATGATAAATGAACGGTTTGTTGTGGATTGGTAAAAATTGTACTGTGGATTTACAAGAATCAATTAGGCACTTGAAAAATCGTTATATCCTATGCAATCAATATCATCCACATGTTTAAGGCCGTTATTTATATTCCATCTAAATAGCAAAAACAGTATTTAAAGCTAAATCAACTGTAACAACGAGCCAATAACTTAAGAACTATTAATATCCAATAAAAATTCAATAAAAATATTGTGGGTAATTATAATTGGACTACCTATGCCTATGTCTCTATACGAATTACGACCATCTAAGTGACGAGGAAATTATAAATAATAATAAATAATATATAAATAATTATAAATAATAATAAATATAAATTTCATAAAAATAGACTTGATTTTTAAGTAGACGTATATCGAAAGAAATTATAAAACCTTCGCAGCTGACAAATGGACACTAGAAATATGAAAGCTTTTTATTGCATCAAATTTTTCAGTCGAAGCAGTTTTTGAACAATTCTGTTTAAGTTGTTTCCTTCCATTGCGTAATTTCTAAATGGTCTGTTTAAAAAAGTGCTATGATGAATGCTGTCGCAATTTTTGACATACAATTTGTAGTTAATGTCATTAATAGTCGATACTGTTATAATTTTGATGTGCTCATTACATTAGACATGATATTAGACATTTTGTTTTATTTAACAAAAATTATCAAAAAGAGTTCTTTTTAAATTTTTTCCCCCTCCGTCCCACTAGCTTCACTCTTTATCCGATCCTAGACCCTCAAATTGGGTATGCGTATCCTATTCGAGTGTTGCCTATTTTCTAATCTGATGGACAAGGAAACACTTCAAACCAAAAATATATATGACACAGCATCCATATCGGTCCCTTTACCCCGCTAATTAAAAGGGATACAAACTGCAGGCAAAAAATATTGTCTTGACAGTAGAAAAAACTTTGTTGTTATAAGGCGCTTTTTTGAATGAATTTGTAGTTTTTCATGTGTAAGCGTATACAAACCATGATTTTTCAATGCTTAAGTTAAGGAATACTGTACCCCTAGCAAATTGTGGAAGTAACAATTTTTTTTTGATTGCTTTCAGATATCTTTTCTTATGGTCGGTTTTACTGCAATGAGATGCACAGAAAGTATAATTTGAATTGAAGTACCAATTGTGGAATAACTGACAGCACCATTTAAAATTTTGACTCCAATTTTGGACTCTATAATTTTTGGCTACCCTTTTATCAACGAAACGTGCTTTATGAAATATTTGGAGCACTGATAGTGACCATTTTACATTTTGAAATCTGAATCTAATCGGGGCGAGCAATTATCCAGCGCAAACATGATAAAATTATTCTCATTGAAGCAACAAAAAAAGGATGGGGAATCCGTACCGACGTCGTCAACTTCGTCACAAAAAAAATCTTCACCCGCTCAGTTGCGAGTTATGAAAGGTGACTTTGCATATTTTACAGACATCATTTTTATTTAAAAATTGGAAATTCTGTTGGTTTTTCCGACTGTTAATTTTCAACTTTTAATTTAATACTTATTTTGTGCCTTTCAGATTTGAATGAGTTGAATCTCCCAAAAACATGCATCACTGATTTTCCAGACCCCGACGATTTACTAAATTTTAAGCTGGTCATCAGTCCCGACGAAGGATTCTATAAAGGAGGACGATTTGTATTTAATTTTAAAGTGGGGGCAAATTATCCACACGAGCCACCAAAAGTGAAGTGTGAAACTCAAGTTTATCATCCAAATATCGACTTAGAGGGGAATGTATGTCTAAATATTTTGCGTGAAGACTGGAAACCCGTCCTTACCATCAACTCAATTGTGTATGGATTACAATATCTATTTCTGGTAAGTTATACATTGATAACTTTTTTGATTTTCATAAAGTCAGAAATATCTGATTATTAAAACTTAGTACTTGTATTAGGTAAATATTCGTTTATAATTCCAATAATTTTGATTGTGTGTACTAGGAACCTAACCCCGAAGATCCATTGAACAAGGAGGCAGCGGACGTACTCCAATCAAACAGACGCTTGTTCGAAACTAACGTGACGAAAGCAATGCGTGGCGGCTACGTTGGTTCAGTTTATTTTGAGCGCTGCTTAAAATAATAAACTGCTTTTTATGTTTAGTGCACCTTCTGTTAATTGGAATAGTGCGTGTTAACAGTTCTATTTTCCAAAGTTAAACACAAAAATTGTTTATTAAAATACGCTGACTTAATTAGGCAACCCTAGAAAATTTATTATCTAATCTAACCTGCAAAGCATAATTAATACAACCTGTTACGGATCTACAATTGATATTATATATAATCGTTTGGGCTTTCTAATAATTACACTGACGATTCGCTTCTATACATAAATATCGAATTCTTGTTGTTAAAACAAATCACTTCTGTAAATATTAAACATTGTAAACATTTTATTTCTACAATTTAAAGTTTGGCTTACCTTTATAATCTTTTATTCGATTAGAACAAAAAAGGAAATGCAAAGCTTAAGCAAGGTTCTCACGAATACAAATAAACCTACCTATAACTAATGTGAATAACAGCTTCATGGCTACTCAATTTTATTGTCAAACAAATTAAGTAGAACTGGGAACCAACTTTTCACGAAGGATTGCACACTGCAATATTTTCTCATCTCAGCGCACAGTCTTTCTATGTGTAGTGCAGACATTTCTTAGTGAAACTTCGTTTGAAAGTTGAAGTTTATTAATTTCTGTTGACTAAGCGTACATGACGAACTGACTGTTTTAGTTGTTCTGTTGGGGAAAATACTTTCAGCCGCAATTACCATAGCCATTATCTTTTTTGTTTTTCATGTTTTACTAAGGAAATGTCGAAGGAATAAACAAATTACATCGATTCTTTCCAAAGTAATTTAATGTTGTATAAAACATGAAGCCTAAAAGTTTGTTGTTTCCCTATGGGTATCTGCATTAGAATAGCAAAAAGTATCTGTTTAGGTATTTCAAAACCATCAAAGTACCTTTCTGTATCGCAAGGAGCTGCAATAAAAAGTCCCATGGTAATATGGGAAGAAGGGCAACTTAAATACTTGAAACGGTTTTCGAAATTCGAAGAACACGTGCGCAAACTTTGCAGGTCCTATTTTTTATTTACGAAAAGGATTATATTGGCAAGCAAAGAAAATCACAGTACAGTAGCTAGGTTAAGTAATGTGAATATATTAATAATAGCGAAGAAAAATGTGACCGGTAAGGGTGTGTA
>JAAAYG020054245.1:0-43424 GCA_009936455.2 Tomocerus minor
ACTATTCCTGTAAATCTCTTTTAGTTCATCTCTAAATTCCTGAGATGCCAGCACCTGGTGCCGACGCACGTTAAAGCTAACTGGCATGTCGAAATGTGCTGAACATGCTGTTGACTGCGCTGTGCGAATTGTGCGATCCAAAAAGAAAATATTTGAAATTTGGTCATTACCGCATTAGTAAAACATTTTCAAAATCTGCTCATATTTTCCGAGGGAATATGTTTCCAACATTTTTAAAAATAAAATTCTGTATAAGAGAAATTGAGAGTTTTGGAAAGAATAAGAATAAAGTGTACAGAATCCTACCTACAGTTTCGAACCGGTGGCGCCGCCCTCCAAGAAAACCATTACAGCATTTTTCGTAGGTGCGCCGTGTGTTTCGTGATTGCCTGAAACGTAGTAAATAAATACGTAGCAAGTGTAGAGCACGAGTGCTGGAGTGTAACGACGACGATTTTAGCAACCAACATAACACGTAGGAAAGAAGTAGGTTGTTCTTCTCATACTCACCCATAGTAATAGAAGGAGAATTGTAATCAGCTACTACCGTGATATTTAAGACCGACGATGTATATCAATGATACCGTAGAGTTGGGATCGAGAAAGGTGCACCACAAGACCGCACAGTCAGAGCCTTTGCATAACAAAATGGTACCACACGCATGTACAACGTGGTACCATGTATTTTGTGAAACCACACAGTCAACATCCAAGTTTGATTTTCCACATTAGCCATTACGAATTCCCGGTAAAAAATGAAATTTCAAGTGCCGTCTATGACATGTTCCGAACTTCCGTCAACATGTAAATTCCGGTTTTTGTGAACTTAAAACATAATTAAAATGCTTTCCACATATAGTACTATCGCTTTAAAATGAAACTTGACCCCTGGGAAGTTCGGAACATGTCAAAGACGGCACTTGAAATTTCATTTTTTAGCCACGAATTCATAATGGCTATATTGGCCCTCAACTTTGAATGGTCACTGTGTGACTTCCGGTTCTTGTGACCTAATGGGACCACTTTTAAAATGTTTTTCACATATAGTACTAGCGTTTTAAAATGTCACTTGACCCCTGGGAAGTTCGGAACATTTCAAAGACGGCACTTGAAATTTCATTTTTTAACCGGGTATACGTAATGGCTAATGTGGACCATCAAATTTGGATGTTGACTGTGTGGCTTCACAAAATACATGGTACCACGTTGTACATGTGTGTGGTACCATTTTGTTATGCAAAGGCCCCGACTGTAGTGCAATGTTTAATGCGGTCTTGTGGTGCGCCTTTCTCGATCCCAACTCTACGGTAGGATCGATATACATCGTAGGTCTTAAACTTCACGGTAGTCAATCAGCTTGCTGTTCAATCCTTTAGTTCTGCAGGAGCACTTGAGGCGACGGCAATACGGACGGATTCATCTTTTTCAATTTTCCTTCGTATTTGGGATATTTCAGTCCCTTTTATTAGGGGTTTTTCCTGGTTTGGGGCACGACGGGTATTGACCACTGTCCCATCCATCTCTTTGGGTGAAGGAGGACTTCGAACTCCACTGTTTTTACTTACTACCCCTCTTTTTCCACCACTTACTGATTACGCCAAAGTCTCAGACTATTTTACATTATTAAGGAAAATCATGGCCACTTTCTGAAGAAAAATATGAAGTTTCAATCGAAATTGTTGCTCCCCGTGTGGAACGGGCACTTTGTATCTGCCCTTACATTATTTCATGAACGACGAAGTCACGATGGACAGGAAGGTATACGCACTGCTCCCACCTTCCAAATCTTCAATTCAAGAACAGTCTAATCGACCTGCCAGACAGCAACAAGGTACGCAAAAACCACTAAATCAACATTCAACATTAATTCTCTCTATGTGCTCTTGGCTACGAACAGCTGATCAGCAAATCAATTCTCATACTATGGCTGAACGCTTATATTATTTTTGATTTTGTATTTCCTGTTGTCTGAGAAGAAATATTTTCCGATTTTATTCCTACATTTATGCATCACATATCATTAATCATTTCTCTTTTGATACTTCGTGCATTACAACTACAAACTATTCTAACTAAAATGTCTCGAAAGATATTTTATATTCAAAATTAGAACATTCGATATTTCCATAGTAAAATGTTATAAGCATCTAAAAATAAACTCAGAACATGCTGTTTGGAACTTATTTTTTGCATTCATAATTATCAGCTGGTGGCCGACAAATCTTACTAATTTAATATTCATGGCTCCTCTAGTCACGTATCATTGAGAAATTCGTGGATAATTCGACGGACAACCAACGTAATGGATTAACATAAAACATTACCGAAAATTGCCAAAATATATATTGATTCATTCAATTCATTGATGGTATTGTAGGATGTTACGAAAGATTTATAAGGATAATATGAAAGCTTTACAAACGTAAATTGTTTTTGGTCAGTTTCAACAAATGGTTGTCAGTTGTCAATTTCGTTCCATATTATTAATAATCAGGTTGTCAGTATCGTGTCAAAACGGTTGACAAAGTCAAAAGCTATTTATAATGGTACACTATAGTAATTATGTATTTATTCTTCACCTTTAATTTGTAAAATCCATTTTGACAGTACACACTTTGACAATGACGGGGCAGTTTTGAGTGTACAACTGATCTCATTTTCTTCCTGGTTTCGGTTAAGTTTTACTTAGTATAAATAAACATGCATTTGACAACATAGACGGAAAATATTATTTGAAGGATTCAACATTAACGATCATAACGACACTGTCAATTGTTTTATTTGTTTATTCGTATTTTTTTTAAATTATAGATGGATCAGGTTCTAGCCAAACGTCCAAGAGTTATTCCAAACCACCGAACCGCCGCAGAGAGCCTGTATTTGGAAGTTCGAATGGACCGAACTCTAGATATGACTCTGCTGGCCGTAAACCCTCCTCACAGAAAAATAAAGTTGTGGACAAGAGATGCCGCAATCGCGGCGTCAACAATACAGAAACGGTACTGTCAACATCCAAAATATTTTTTTCTTGATTTTATTTTAGTCTTAGGTCCGTGTCTGGATTTTGGATTGCGGAATGATTTTTGTCGTGTAGTTATATGTAGCTAGTTAGAGGTATCATTTTCTTTAAATATTGCATTATTATTAAAAACTACAGATAGCTCCTGATCACGAGGAACCGGAAATCGGCTCTATACATGCACCAGGAGGAAAGAAGCAAAATCTGAATCATCTGTTGAATTTCCATTTCGCCCCACGCGAGACTAGGGTATTTTCAGCGGGTTCGTGGCATTCCCACAATACTCACCCTGGAGGAAACAGACGATCCCAACAATTTGGTGGATCTCTGAACAGACCGAAATTCAATAAAGAACAATTCCTGCAGGCAAAGTAGGTTTTTGTTCCTAAATTCGCTTATTAGTTATTTTAACATTCTGAGAGTTCAGTAGAGTCATTAAATTTTCATAAACTAATTAGCTGTCAATTCATGGTCAAATCGACTGGCGACTATACTGTGTATAAAAGCGATCCCGATCTACTTGTGGAGTGGAATTCTGTGGAACAAATAGTAATATTATATTAGAAGCAAAACTAATCATGAATTTTAGCTACTTGTTCAATTTGTATTCAATATTAAAATGATTTTTAGTATATTCGAACTATTGGAGCAACCCCACATTGCCCAATATGTTTGTCTCCTCCAGTCGCTGCAAAAATGACGCGATGCGGACATATCTTCTGTTGGCCGTGTCTTCTTCACTATTTAGCTCTGTCCGACAAACTTTTTCGCAAGTGTCCTATATGCTATGAGCCAGTACACAAAGATGATCTAAAAAGGTAGAAAATCATTTGATATAATGTCATAGTTAATCATCATCACATCCATTCACCACATTGCTTTAATGCTTTCATCAAAAATTTTAGCGTTGTCTCAAAACTTTGTAACGACGTACAAGTTGGAGACGAAGTGGAAATGCAGTTGATGTGCCGTCCAAAAGACTCTTTTATATCTATGCCATTGATGTGCAAAAACGGAGCAGCAATCGAATGGGAATCTGTTTTTTCTAAACTCTTGAATGTGACACCAAACGAGGTAATAATTTGGTAGTTTTGAAATTACAAGCTTTCAAATGCCTTTCAAATTCTAATTCACGTTACTGGCAGCATGCAGATGAAAGATCCATGTTAAATGCCCATAAGGTTTTCCCTCAAGTTCTACATTTCTCGATTATGATCAAATGAATTTTTGTACAGCATTTAGAGACATCTTTAGATTACTGAAATACTTTTTGCATGTTTAAACAATTTATAAAATTTCTAAGGGCTGAAATCTATTTTTTTAAATTTAATTTTACATGCAAAAGAGTAGGAGCTCGTTTGGGACTCTCTCAAAAATCATTCCTTAGCTGTGGCCCCATTAAACTAACGTACAGACGAAGAGCCCCGCCAAAGGGATAATCGTATACCTTGTCGCCCCATCTAAACTTGTGCACCCTGCCAACACACACAATCACAATACACAGACAGTGCAGAATAAGTAGGGTAATTCACGGCTGATATTAAATGCCTCTAGTATGTGCGTGTGGAGTGCGAGTGGAGTACATTGAAAAAATCAGTAGACTAGTAGACACAGACAGTAGACACCCATACCAACATTCATTTCCCGGATAATTAATATTGACATGCTCTAAATACTGTGAAGATTAGTTTTTAATAATCGTGACAATAATTCAAAGCATGTAATATTTTTTTATCCTGTGACCGGTGCGATTGAATGGTCGTTCTAAACTTTCGTTAAATTCATTCAGGTATTGAAAAAAGTAGTGTCCAGAGAAAAAGTTGAGCTAGCTACTCTACTGGAGGAGGACAGAAATTGTCCAGAGGCTTGTTTCATTGAACAAGCTTTGCAAGAGTTGGAGGATCGAAGCAATGCGCTAATACAAAGTGGATTGATGAGCCCGAACCTGAACAAGGACCGCATGTTGGAAGTTGCAAGTTCGCTGGGACTGAACAATTGCAATTGGACAATTCCGTGCGACGAAGAAAAAATGGTAAGGCTCACGATTTAAAAATTATTTATTTCTTTACATTAGTGTTTTCTGACGTAGGGTGATTCATATTGGAACCAGCTTGAATTCCATATTTTTAATAAAAGTTCATTCAAAATTTAAATACTTTTATTTCATATTTATTCGATTCAGGCAATTCGGGGCCGATTTGAGGGTGGTCCCTTTTTTGGTAGGGGCAACCACCCCAATCAGAAAAAAACCATTATAACATGTGGTATTTACGATTCGAATGCGCCGATTTTCAAACATGCTCAAAAGCTGAAATTCAAGAGTCTTTACTATATGGGTCATGAAATATGCGTAGGTATGTTAGTACAAACAGTCCATTGCGCAATGTATTTTCTGCTGTCTAGTTCATTGTGTCAGCTTTTTCTAAAACCCAGAGAGTGAAGACACTCGCGCATGTTTGAAAACCGTCGCATTAAACCATCAACCGGTTTAGCCATTTAACCGTCGTTTGAAAGCAGGAGCCATAAGTTTCACTATATGCTTATAATGTATTTTACCCCGTGGGATGGGTTTTGTCATCAATTCTAAATTGTCTGAATCGAAAAAGAGGCAATAAAGTTTTTTAAAGCTTTGAATGGACTTCATTAAAAACTTACTTGAGCTGGCCCTAAAATGCAAATCTACCTTTTCTGAATCGTTTTTCACTAACTAATAATCTCTAAAATATTGTATTTCAGGCTGCTACTTTGGAGAATGACGTCAAAGAAGGATATGAAGCTTGTCCAAACGATGGCCTTGGAGGCAATGTCAGTGACGATGATTCATTGAGCATAAAAGGCTTGGATATGGATGGGTACTACATGTATTATCAAGGTATTTTCATTGCAAATTGGCGTAAATTGTTTTTTAACGTTAATAGCGAACGAATGACCAAGTACTTAAGTATTTCTGAATTACTTCCAGCTGTTGATGGACAAAATCTTTTCTTGCATCCGCTAAACATGGCTATGCTTTGGAAGGGGTTTGGGGAAGACCCGTCCCATTGGCCTCAAATTCTTCAGTTGAAGGTGATCGAAAAAGAGTCTATGACAATGACTGAAGACATGAAGAAGCGTTTAAAGTTTTTGCGGCATTTGCCGCTGACTACATCATTTCACTTGGTGGAAGTTGAAATCAAGGCACCAATGGTACTCGACACCATTCTAAATGAATTTATGGGCCAATTAGACGCAAGAAAGAAGCGAAGGGCTCATAGGATTCGGGATGAACGTCGTCGAGAGAAGTTAAAAGAGGCGGAAGAACGAAAGAAACTAAATCAATATCCGCACCCAAAGGTTATTTCTTTTTAAATTGCAATCTATTTTCTCCAACGAAAATTTTTGTAATTTCAGAAATTGTAAAATATAAGTTCATTATTAATTCATGTATTCTGGTTTAAATAGTTATAATATACTACAAGCCACAAAAGTTTTATATTTTCAATAAAATGACATTTGTTTATACTAGATTGAGTCAAAATATGATTTTCCTGACTGTGGGAGAAACGACATATATGAAGGATACGAGGAAATGGTGCTTGCTTCTTTGGCGGAATCCCAGGCTATTTCTGATAATATGAATGAATACCTGGATAGCAATGAAGCAGGAAAACCTTGCAACATCGACATACCTGTCAGCGACAATAAAAGTTACGTGGCTGCCTCACCGGATTCTGCAGTATTGTCTACATCGCCATCAGTATCTTTTGCTCAGGCACGTACATAATTAGTACAATCAACAGTAAAATTCATATTGAAATTTAAAAGTATCATCCAATACAGTTCTAGTGATAACAATAGCGAAATTAAATTATTTACAGGTGGTGTCCCAGAAGGCGACCGTAAAAAGAAGCACAACCTACCCAGGCGCCTGGGGTAATGCCCTTCTTTCAGCTGCGAAAGACTCACCCACAACTAGGATCACAAAAAATTTGGACGGGGAACAGGATCCCGAGGATTATGTACCCGTACCAGAATTTCGCAATAG
Organism: Tomocerus minor; assembly: GCA_009936455.2. Taxonomy (NCBI): domain Eukaryota; kingdom Metazoa; phylum Arthropoda; class Collembola; order Entomobryomorpha; family Tomoceridae; genus Tomocerus; species Tomocerus minor. The sequence goes on from JAAAYG020054245.1 coordinate 7,044, forward strand.
CGTTTCTGATGCTATTGCTCGAGCATTTGCGAATGTCAAAGTTAATGAAGGTGAGCAACGTACGCACTAGTTCAACATCTGGAATTTTCATTGCAAAATATCCGTTATATCTGTATGAGATGTAAATATTTATCCGTTAAATAATTCACTACAGGCAAGGAACCAAGTAGCAACAGTCATAAGAAGAAGAAGAAAGGAAAGGTTCTCTTTGCAACCGGGATGGGAGGACTAAAATAACACTTCAGCACGGACACACAAATCAATCGATGGGTAGGGTTAAGGATTGGCATTAGCTTTCAAACACCAAACTCTTTCGACTGTGTTTACCCTTATACTTCCTTAAACTATAAACTTACATTTCCGAGTAACCACTCCTATAAATCGTAGTTTCATTTAATTGGGCGTAGCAATTCAATTGGTTAGGAATATTAGCATGGTTAAAGTAATTCAAGTTTAGAATATAATTCCCATTGTTATAGTAATTCAAGTTTAGAATATAATTCCCATTGTTATAGTAATTCAAGTTTAGAATATAATTCCCATTGTTATAGTAATTCAAGTTTAGAATATAATTCCTATTGTTAAAGTATGCAAGTTAACACTATATTCGTATTGTTAAAGTAATATAAGTTTAGAATATATCCCCATGGTAAAATTATTTACTTATTTAATTAGAAAAGCAGGTTGTGGTCAGCCTTAGCGTTGCTAGTTTGTACTTGTAGTATTATTATTTAAAAAGGTTGTTACTCAATTTATTGAAAAAATTGTATATGAAGGATACGAGGAGATAATGCTTGCTTCGTTGGCCGAAACCCAAGCTATTTCATATAGTATATTATAAATATTATGATATATATTAAATACTTGGATAGCAAAGAAGGAGAAAAATTGTTAGGCAAAAACGCATAACTGTCAATGGCAACAAGGCATGTAACTAAATTCTTCCTTTGATTGATTTCCCATTTTGACCATCAGAGAATGAATCAAAATTTCATCAATTAGAAAAAGGTCTTTTTTGGTGGTAACTTAAAGAGTAGACAGGGGCGGGAAGTAGTTTCTTGCAAGAGACTCGTTAGGGGTAAAAAACAACTGACCATTTTGGGGGAAATAATGTAGAAAGACGACTCAAATAATCTTTATTGTCTCTAAATAGTAGACAGACTAAGAATTTCTACTTCAAGATTCTAGCTTAATTTGATGAGAATGGAGAAGGAGCTTTGAGAAGGACGTCAGCATGCATTTTTTAAAAACATTGTTGCTCATGACACCAAATTCAGTCAGGCGGTGGATTCGAAGGTATCGCACGCAAATTGTCAACATAGAACAATAAAATACAAATGTTCTACGTTGGGATTTGCACGAAAAAATTCCCTACGAAGTTGGCCTTTCGGGCGACAATGCAATAAAATGTGTATATGTACCGATATCACTCTCAACTCTACTTTGTCCATTTCCACCAAAATAAGCGAAATTCATGAAGTCGATATTATTGCTTCCTCTTTCTTCTATTGTCCTAATGGTGCTAAATAAACATAACACTTAAAGCAATTTTTATTTTCCGCGAAACTAATCAAAAAATTGAATTACTATTCAATAAATAAAACTCATAGAAATTTTACTTTTAAACTTGAGATGAAATTGATCTTAGTATCAATGACACAAAACCTATAGAAATTTTACTTTTAAACTTGTGCTACAATTGATCTTAATATCAATGACACAAAACCTACAGAAATTTTACTTTTAAACTTGTGCTTCAATTGATCTTAATATCAATGACACAAAACAAATAGAAATTTTTATTTTGAATTTGTGATGAAACTCACATATTCTTCAACAGACGATATTTGACAACATTGAGTCATTGAAAGTCTACATTATTTCCTCATTTTCCTCTAAAAATGAGGAAAATTATAGAGTCAACCTTGCGATATTCAATTTACCAAAGTGTTAGACTTCGCATGTGAATTTTTAAAAGCTGTCATACGTATTGATTCCTGATTCGAAAGCTGTTGACAGCAATGATCCAAAATTCAAAAATATTGTTTACTAATGCGTTGAGATGTTTTTGTTAACAAAATTTAGTTGGGCGTTGCAGTTCAATTGTTTAGGAATATTAGCATTGCTAAAGTAATGCAAATTGAAAATATATCCCTATGGTAAAATTATTTACTTATTTCATTAGAAAAACAGGTTGTGGTCAGCCTTAGCGTTGCTAGTTTCTACTTGTAGTATTATTATTTAAAAGGTTGTTACGCAATTTATTGAAAGTGTTCTATATGAAGGATACGAGAAGTTAATGTTTGCTTCGTTGGCAGAAACCCAAGATATTTCATATAGTATATTATAAATATTATGATATATATTAAATACTGGGACAGCAACGAAGGAGAAAAATTGTTAGTCAAAACGCAATCGACATACCTGTCAATGGCAACAAGGCATGTAACTATAATAGTCTTAAATTCTTCCTTTGATTGATTTTCCATTTTGACCATCAGAGAATGAATCAAAATTTCATCAATTAGAAAAAGGTCTTTTTTGGTGGTAACTTAAAGAGTAGATAGGGGCGGGAAGTAGTTTCTTGCAAGAGCCTCGTTAGAGGCTAGGGGTATAAAAAAACGGACCATTTCGGGGGAAATAATGTAGAAGGACGACTCAAATAATCTTTATTGTCTCTTAATAGTAGAAAGACTCAAGAATTTCTACTTCAAGATTCTAGCTTAATTTGATGAGAATAGAGATAGCAGCTTTGAGAAGGACGTCAGCATGCATTTTTTAAAAACATTGTTGGTCTTAACACCAAATTCAGGTGCTGGAGTCGGAGGGTCATATATCTCGTGCAAATTGTCAACATGGAACAATGAAATACAAATATTTGGATAGTACTTTTCAACTCTACTGTAGTTATAGCGACACTATAACTACGATAAGCCTGAAAAGAACTTGCCAAATGTGCGAATTTCAATGGTCCACGTTGAGATTTTCACGAATATATGCCCTCCGGCCTTGGTGTTTTTGAGCGACAATGCAATAAATTGTGTACTGATATCACTCTCAACTCTAGTTCATCCATTTGCACCAAAATAAGCGAAATTCCTGAAGTCGATATTATTGCTTCCTCTTTATTCTATATTCCTAATGGTGCTAAATAAACATAACATTTAAAGCAATTTTTACTTTCCACGAAACTAGTCAAAAAATTGAATTACTATTCAATAAATAAAACTCATAGAAATTTTACTTTTAAACTTGTAATGAAATTGATCTTAGTATCAATGACACAAAACCTACAGAAATTTTACTTTTAAACTTGTGCTACAATTGATCTTAATATCAATGACACAAAACAAATAGAAATTTTTATTTTGAATTTGTGATGAAACTCACATATTCTTCAACAGACGATATTTGACAACATTGAGTCATTGAAAGTCTACATTATTTCCTCTAAAAATGAGGAAAATTATAGAGTCAACCTGCGATATTCAATTTACCAAAGTGTTAGACTTCGCATGTGAATTTTCAAAAGCTGATTGATTTCTGATTCGAAAGTTGTTGACAGAAATGATCCCAAATACAATAACATCGTTTATTAATGCATGAAGATGTTTTTTTTAACAGAATCTGAAATTATGTTCGATGTGGTTAACAGAGTTTAAAATTAGATGGATTTAGAACCTAAATATAACCTTGCTATATTGAATTAACTTCTCGTCGTTCTGAATTGCAGAATGTTGAAACTTGTGCTTTTTGTGTTTCGAAGTTCATTTGGCTATTTAAGTTGAGATTCAGAGCTGCCTTTATAATGATATTGGCCTTTGTCCGAAATCCTAATCGAACTTAATTGGTTAAATTTTAGCCAAACTTTGTTAGAAATAAAATATAGTTATCTCTTGGTGCTCCATAAGGGCTCAGGTATGAAAAACAAATAAGTAAGTATCTGTTATAATGTCTGTTTGTTAATTGCTAAATTGATTTGGTTTATCTTTGTTGTTACATGTAGTTACTTTAAATATTGTAGATAGGGGTGGTGCTCAAAATTCTATCACTTATTTAAACAATATCTACAAGTTTAATTAGCCTTAGTAATACGCCATAGCTTCTAACGTACCCAAAAACTCTAATTACGATTATCTAGGTCAAATAATTTCCTTATGCTGTCATTTGTAATAAAGGCTTAAGTCCATCCTACAGCCAATTCATCTTTGTATTATTATTCATTTGTTTCACTTAAAAACGGAAGCATGTCCTGTTTATTACTCATGTTATTTGTAACTTTATTCACCAACTTATTATTTAACTGCTATCTGTTCATGGCGAAATACTCTACTTATATTTGTTTGTACTAAAACCATGTTTTTATGGAACTATATCTGATCTCAAAAGCATATTTAAGCACATCAAAATATTATCATTAATTATCTACCGGAAATAGATATTTAGCCCAGTAATTCTAGGACCCATTATTTTTGCCGTCAATTGTCAGTTGCCATAATTAATTATGAGATCCTATTTACTCATTAATTTACTAACAAGGAAATCTAGGAATACCTACGGAATTTGTTATCATGGCTAGTATGAGAATAATTTACAATTTTCACCGCTGACGAAGTCAACGCTAGTAAAACGCCTTCCTAAAATGTCAGTTTTTATAATTTTCTCGAAATAATTTTTAAAACAGCTGGTGAAAAGCCATTTATTTATGCTTTTGGGATCTTCGAAATCTGTACCTTTTTATGATGTGTAGATTTTTAAGAGTTTTTGAGGTCCGATTGTGTTGCAGATTGTGTATATGGGGTCTGGGCAAAATAATTTAAATACCGTATAAAACGCATATTATATTGTTTTATATTAAATAATTAATTAGATTACCAACCGTGTGAAGGTGAGACATTTGTCCAGTGTGTACTGCATGAACGTCGTTATCTTATTTTTTATAATACACACCTAATTATTGATTTTAACTGTAACTACTTATCCGAATTGTAATTATTTAGTAATGAACATCAAAGTCAATTAACGTTTGGCCAGAAATGTTCGTCGTTAGTAAGCCCTGATAGTATTCGGGTAAATAGGTTATTGGTTGAATTTAGTTAACACTTTAACACTACAGTAAAAATAATTCCTGTCATTTTGCAGCAATTAAAACGTTAGACTCCCGCGCAGTGATTTTTTTAAGAAAAAGTTCTAGATTCTAGAAATGCTCTATAAGCATAAGAAAGAGCCTTTTTAATAGCACACTTCAAAATTGTTCGATTCAATTATTCGAAGTCTGCTTTGCCTTCAACATTTTCTAAATAATTGAGCATTGGTGTGTTTTTGGTTTTTATTTGTCGAAAACTAATTGATGTATGCAAATAACTACTTTTGAGAGGATTTGGTAATAACTCTGTGAACGCTTTCGATTTTGAGGAGGACAGAAACTAATTCATTACTACATTTATATGTGTACATTCTGAAGCAATATGTAGAGTGGAGGTGGCTATATAATCGTTATAAAACAGTACATAATTTAAATAATTTGATAATTGGTGTCAGTGATACATTAGAGATAAATAAAATTAGATAATCCTATGGAGACTAAATAATTCACTATACCGCATCACACATTAACCGTCAGGATTTATAATTTAAAATAACAAATATATTTCTCTTTTCCATTTCTTGCGCTAAAATAAAGTTGTGATTATTACTACGGCCTTAACAATAGTTCTGTTTTCTGCATTCAAAAAATAATAATAGGGTTAGCTCTATATTATATTTTTGGGGATTAAAACTTTACAACTGGGGATATCAATATGTTTAATTGTCGTCTATGGCAGCTAAACAGTTGCTAGAATTTTGAATGACTATTAATTTCAGATAGTAAACAAGGCAAATCACTATGTGCGTCAACTGTGTACTAGCCTTTCAACAAAATATTATTATTTCGAGTTATGAAGATATTATTTGGGGTTGGGGTTTATTAGTATTACTTCTACACATAGCATAAGCATGTATTGTCTAATGTATTGTATGATGACGATAAAAATAAAAAGCCAAGTACCTAATTAATACAATTACCTTGACATGAGAGATTGGTTTCTTCTTGTTTGTTTATTCATTTATTGTTTGATGAAATATTTTTTCATTTATTTATTATTAAAAACGAGGTAGTTGAAATGTTCCTTTTTAATATATTTAATTAATTAGTGCCTAAACAGCTAAATCACGAAACTAAAATGAAATGACCTTAGAATGACAGAAATAAGTTTAATATGAGTAATTAGTGGTTAATCGATGAATATTTATTTCCAACAATATTGTAATATTACAAATACTAGGACATAATAATATTTAATTATCTGTTTTATTTTATCAGTGGTTCTTAGTTAATAAAAAGTACATACGAGTAAACATCGTAGAGTTTTCTGCAGATGTATAGTAAAGAAAAGAAACAAGAGAGAAGAAACGTGGTAGCAGAATGTGACGACTTTAATTGCGATGTTTCATTTTTCGAAAATTAAATGGAACGTGAAAGAAGATGCTTAGAGTCTTAGAGTGGGAAAATCATCTTTTCTTGTGAGAAGGCTGTTGGCTCACATTATTTGCTGCGCTATTCTTTAATGAAGACTTTTGAATTTTAACAGTCCCTCCTGAAGTTCCAGAACCTTTTTGATGTTTAGAGTTGGAATTAGATGTATTAGTGGAATCGGTCGATTTTGGTTTGCATAGACGCTTAGCTTCCGTAATTAAAGACACTGCCAAGGTAAGAAAACAGTTGCAATAAGGAACGATAAAACGTGGCTCTACATTATTTTCCATTATTTCTTTAATATTTCATCCTGAATACACAACACTACTTTGATGTTTCACTCTGGCTTCCCAAATATTATGTGTACACACCTAAACACAACTTTTTTTATAAAATATAATCATACTGCTAATTATTAGTCTTCTCAAAATCCTACTATAAACAGTCACTTTACTCAATATCATGGTGGATAATGAGATTTGAATTGATACGAACACTAGTAGCTGTTCTATACTGACTTCTGATCAAATTTAAAATCGACTGACAAAGTTTTCATTAAAAAAGGGATTAGAATAATTTTTCTCCTTGCCCTGAGCATTTTACAAATATTTAAATGGAGATTCAAATAGGCTTTATTTACGTGGGTGTTGGACAAGATCTTTATCAATGGATCTTTAGGGATATCAGTGAATATTAGTTCTTTATCTGAATCATAAATTTATATACAGAGACAATTAGCAGCTATCTTACTTTTTAGTACTTCAAAACTCCTACAATCGGATGTCATAGAAACATGACACAGTCTAAATGAAATGAATGCCATTAATCACAAAAAATTATAAACATATATACCCGAAGGACTCATCCATATTTTGATATTTCCCTTTGAAATGAAATAGTAAGAAAAGGGAGGGGAAACGTAGAATAATACGTACTTATGCACATACTTAATTAAAATTATTTTGGTTTTTCTTGACCACAGTTTCTATAAATTCGGAGTGTTACAATGACTAAGTATACATTGGACTAGTATTGAGCATTCAGAGAGCAGTAAAACATCAAAGTGACAACCGTTGTTGTGTATACAAGTGCCGAAGCAAAATGATTTAATTCTGTCACTGTCACGTCCATCGTCCGTTATGAGTTGAAAAGTAAGGGTTCAAAGCTCAACTCAAATTGTCCACGTATCAAAATGTATTCGTACAAAATTTAGGAAGTACATACTGCGTCGACTGCGTCATCAATGAAATGCAAATACAAACTGAGACTGAAGTCTCTTATCTTATATATGGGTTCATAGGTCATAATTTTTTATCATTATTATTATGTATTATTATTACACAAATACTACAACTACAGCAGGCCAAATTTGTAAGTAATTATACACTACTATGGACTAAGCTATAACAGCTAAGCTAAACTACAAATACTGGTACACCTAAAAGGTCTAAAAAATATCATTACTTATGTCAGCTAACAGAAATACAAGCTTTAAATTTCATTCAAAGATTACAATTAGCTAGTAAATAGCACTAGGGATTTAATAATGTAGGCTACGCACTCACAAAATCACTAATACAGCTCTACTTGTTATCTTTATTTCAGGATTCAACTCCAACCAAAAGAGTAATTTGCGTCAAAAGTCTCGTCTAGCTAAACGAATAGGAAAATATTGAAAAACAGCATTATACACACGCATGGTAAAGGCCCAGGAGGAGAGTGAAAGTGAATACATTCATTAAATAGTTCTTAGTAGTTGGCTATAAAATATTATATATAGAAGACTTTGTGTTAACAGTAAAGATTGACATAAAAGTCGTTGAGTAGTAGTTTTAGAATCTTAATTACTGTATAATGAGTGACTATAGTAAAAGTCTCTATTGGAATTTGGCTATGGAGGAGCCAAGTAATCAAAGATTTGCAGTAAGTCAGAGTTACAGGTAAATAAGAATAGTACAGGATAGAGAAGAGGAGGATTTTAGTGTTAGCTGCTAGTCTAGTGCTACAACAGTCAATTAAATTAAGAAGGAAGAATCGCATACCGGGACGCACGTAGCTACCAGTACAGTCAACAAGTATTTAATGAGTACATAATGAGAAAGCCGTGTATTGGAAACGTAAAGCTATTATTATATTGATGATAGTAATGATTTGTATTACTGCAGGAAAGTAGTCTGTCGGGGGTAGTTGACTTCCATAAATTGTACATAGCAGGAAATATGGAAAGAATGGCAGTGCAAATGTAAAGAGGAAGCGTGCTAGAAAAGACGGCAAGAGACGGATACTTTGTCACTAATTTTGTACTGACCCTGTTGTTTAGTCTTGTTTTTTGAGCTCGTGCTCTTGCTTTCAGGACTGGAGAGTTTGGCTGGAGCTGTCCGGATGGGCAATTTGGAAACTTTGACGGTTGGGTGTTGATGGATGGTGGGGGTGTTGGAGCGGGACGAGCTGTGCGACTCCTCCAGCTCCGACTGCCCCTGAATGCCCCTACGGAGGTGGCTGGACTTCTTGTCCCCCAGGAGGGCGTGGTGTTTCTGTTGAAGCAGCTGCTGCTGCTGCGACTGCAGCAAGGAGCTGATTCTCTGTGGAGGCTTCGGCGGTTTCGGCGGGGCCTTCGCTTGCTTATTGCTCTGCTGACTTTTGCTTTTCTCTTTCGTGTTGGTGGCCTGGTGGGACTGGAAGGGCTTGCGACTGCTTTTGAGCGATTCGAAGTTATCCCGACTCTCTTCTGATTCTGCTAAAGAGGAAACCATTGCCATGGAGCTAGTCATGGACATGGAGGCGGAGTGTAGATGCTCCGTGGCGATGCCGCTGTCTAAAGATTTCTTGCTACTCTTCCCGCGACTGAATCCACTGATAGTGTCCTCTTTGAGAGACATGTGCGCATGCGCAGGATTAATGAGTACTGAGTCCGAATCCCGATTTATATCCACTAGACGTTTACTGTGACTGTTGTGATTAGAAGTCATGGCGGTTGATTTAGAAATGGAAACTTCAGGGACGGATTTAAGGGACTTCAAATGTAGGATCTGTTGTTTGGTTGCATACTGGTGCTCGCGATTATTCTTGATCGCAGCATTGCTCGCACTACTTTTCTCTATGAGTCGTTGAATAGCAGAGGACGGGGGATTGGGGACCACAGACACGATTTTCGACGGCGTCTCCGAACTCTCTTCCTCAATGTCACCGTTTTCGGAAGAGTAGTGCTGCGGAGGAGAGTGAGGAGGCTCGGAGTCTCTCTGCCAAGGATAGACGACAGATATTTTGGGCAGTGACTTCATCTCCTCAGGCGGAATCGGCTTCGTCTTGAATCTAATCTCAGAAATCCATGGCGGTTCAGACTTTCTACTCGAGCCGTACTGCTTGCCGATGAGACTCCAATCTGTGACCCGTGTCTCTCGACTTTTGGCTTTGGACACCCACTCAGGCTCGGGGCGAGCCGACTTTGGGAATGTCATTGAACGGACTACAGCTGCTGTCTTGTAATTATTATTACTATTTGGTTGATTCTCAAAATGAGCTGGGCCTTTCCAGGTGTGATCCATACTAAGAATGGGCTCGGGTGTGGGCGTATCATTATTTTCTTGGGTGTTGTTGGCCTGCACTGACAAATGATAGACTCCTGTGTGCTCTGAGCTTTCATCATGCTCATCCGACCCTCCTATGTTGACAATGGACTTTGACACTGTTCCTGATTTGTGCGTTGAATTCATATTATTAGAGCTACTACTATTATTATTGCTGGATGAGGTGAGGAGTTGGTTGGCCGTGGACTCGGCCACGCTCGATTCATTAGTATTCGAAGTGCAGGCACATGTGGGATTCTTAGAATAAAACCTCTCACGTAGAGCTGCTCCAGTTTTCTCAAACGAAGCGAATTGCAACGGTAAAATGGGCGTGGGAGGTTTGGCGTTCCGAAATTCTCGATTAGGCTCTGAGGAAGGATTGTCTGCGAAAGACAATTGCCCATGTTTGTAGGAGCGAGGCTCGTTCGGCATCACAGGCGAAGGGATGTAGGATAATTTCTCTCGTTTCTCCCTCAGGACGCTGCTGTGATGCTGCAGCTCTCGCTGGTCGTGAATTATGGGCTCGGGGTTGTATGGGCGCTCTTTATCCAAAGAATATCTCAGCTCGACAGATGTGATCTGCGGTTTGGGCCCTGATGTCTCCACCGTTGCCTCCATCGTCGTCAGCTTCAACGGCTGGTAGCTCGTCGAAGTGTCTTTGTCCGAGTTGGGCAGAGAGTAATTGCTCGTGGTGCTGCTGTTGTCTGACGTGTGTGAGGCCGAGTTGCGTTTCCGACTGTTGCGATTGTTCATTTCAATTAAACTGCGCCGAGTCGCCATCGGCACAAATGACCCATTTTCATAGAGGACGTTATCAAAGCGGAAATGGTTGCTGCTCTCCGCATCCTCATCTTCGTCTAAGGACTCGGCAGGTGAGTCCGAGCCGGCCTGCGAGGAGGGAGACTTTAATTGCTTCAGGTACCTCTGTATCTTCAATTCTCCGTATTTCGAGAGGATGGTGTGGCTGGGGGACTGACTGTCTTCCTCTCGTTCCATCTCGTCCAAGTCCACATCTAAGTCCACATCCATGATCAAATGGTTCTTCTCATTCAGTTCGTCGTACTCCTCGTTCATCAGGCTCTTCGACAATGGGGCGAGTAAAGATAGATTTTTCCGCGAAACTGTCTCAGTTGAGATCTCTTTGTGATGATGAGTCAAAATATCTTTCAGAGAAGCTGAGCTAGCTAATTGAGTGGTGGGTTGACTATCACTCGTCATTTCTTGAGTCCCATTGTTATCTTGCTCATTCCAACGTTGAAACAGAGGATTCTCACTAACACCCACGCCACTGCTGCTCAACTCACGACCATTTCGATTCTCTGACACTTTGCTCATAGAATTTATGGAGCTCGCCTTAAGGCGACTCGAATTCTTCTCTTCTACAAACTCCACAAATTCTAATTCGTCTAAGTACGTTTCATAACTGTCACTTCCGTCGGATTTTTCATCACTTGACTTTTTATCTCGCTTCTTACGGCGGAACAAATGCACTGTTGACGGTTTATTCTCATCCGTTTCCACAATGTGGAACTTCCCAGAGTCAGGAGTGAAATGCACTTCTGTTTTGCAGAATTCCACTTTTTTTGGACCTCGTCTGTAGGCATCTTGCGTGGCGGAGATACTGGTGATGACGTCATTGTCCCGAACAGTCTGAGAAGGTTTCTGATCCCCAGAAGAGATCCATGTTTGTGACACTTGACTTTGTCGTGTGGTTTTCACATTGCCATTGTAGTCTATTTCATGTTCTATGACGAGAGTATTGTTATCTGAGGTAGCTTCACCAAACTCGTGTCCTAGTTCCCGTCGTGAGAGGAAAGAGCCCGCATCCCCTTTGCCAGTCTTGTTGAAAATACTGTTGTTATTATTATTATTGCTATTGACATTGTCAGGGAGGGCCCGAGACTCATCCAGGATCCGACTGAGAGAATCATTGAGGAAACTCAGTTGACGCTGTGCCTCCCAGTCAGTCTCATCTTTATCATCCCAAGTCATTTTACTCGAGTCTGACTTGCGTGACGTCGAGAAATAATTCTTAAATGACATTTTATTGAGCAAGTCTGGAGTTCCGTCCAACATTTGCATTAGTTTCCGAGATCTCTCAGCAACGGGAGAGGCTGGAGGGGAATTTTCTTCGGGGTTGGCAGGGTAAGGGGACTCGCAATCGTCGGGGCTTGACTCGTCGTCCTGCAAATTGACTTTCTTCGGACTGTGCAGATGGAAAGGACTTTGACTTTGTACGGGGTATGGAGAAGATTCCAGAGAATCTAAAGTGAATCCTTGCGAAGAGGGTCGCTCAGACTCTTCCCGGGCATTTAGAGTGATTATCGTCGTTTTGGGTTGTGTGGAAGAATTATTTAAGGCGTTGTGGGAATAAGTGCTAGTAGGACGTAGGTGATAGTGTGACTGAGGTTGGGCATTCGAAACATTCATCGTGGACGTGGATGGGAAAAGTCTTTTATTCGCCTCTCGCTTCTGCTGCGCGCTAGCAACGCTCTGGATGAGGTCCCAAGAGCGGGACAGCGACGACGGAGACAACCTCGCAAATTGGGAAATGGGGCGTCCTGCCGCCGCCAACTTGTGTATATGGTTAGTGCTGTTCGTGGAGTCAGGATGTGGAGGAGGAGCGGATTTTTCATCGGAAATGTTCATGGCTTGCGTTTGTTTCGTGTGTGAATCGAAAGACTCGAAGCCGTAGGATTTCCTTCTCTGTCTGAAATCGAAGGTTGAGTTCTCATTGTTTGCCGAGCTGGTTGAGTATGAAGGATCTGCTGACTCATTAGCATGATCTTCGCGATGCTCCTCTTTAGATTGCTGCACAGAGAGGATGTTCATTTTCGAAGGTGGAATGATTCTGCCAGAATCCACGCTGTTGCCTTTTTCTCGCAATCTCTCGCTCTCACGCTCGCCGTTCGACGAGCAGCGCAGCTTTGTTTGCAACTCCAACTGGATCTCCACTGGAAATCCCACTCGGATTTTGGGAGAGATGTTTTTGAAGCCCACGATGGCCAAGGCCGACGGGTCGCAGATCTTGCGGTGCTCCTGACCTCCAATTATTAGATCATCCGAGTCTTCGTCCAGATCGTTCACGAACTCAATTGTGTTGCTGTCCTCGGGACTACTTGACAGCAGAGCGGCGGGCGTGTGTCTTCGAGTCGGTGGACGTCTCACTCCCATCGTCCCACTTCGACTCACATTGATTCTTTCACGCTGCGTTGAAGTATCCAACGGCTGGAAAGTCATCTGCACCACAATAATAAAGACACCTTTATAATCCGGCTCTTTTACCCTATTTAATCTCTGGCAAAACAATGGACGAGCCTATTTATTACGCCAACGACTCTCAAAACTAATAGCTTCACCTCCTTCCCTATAACTCACAGTCAGGCAGGAGCTAGTCTCTGCATGCTAATGACCATTGGGCACTACCTAAGAAACGACTACGACATAACATTTTCTCTAATTATAGTCATATCGTATTATGCTCAATCCACATTTCGGTAGCACACTCTTTTTTCCCTTTCAGACTCAGACATCCACGTTTTATGTCCAAGTTCACTTTTTAAGATATCATCTGATCTCTATCTCACTTCCTGCTTTACGCCACAGAGTAGCTCTTGCAATAAATTTCATACAATCTCCTACTGCACTATCCAGCTCACATTTCACGTTTTTAATGTCGTTTATTACGCAACTTAAAAATGTGGCAAACATGGCACCTCAATATAGTTATTATTGAAATACTAAATTAATTTTTAATATAATTATTCCATTTAAATATTTACCCATAATATAAATTACTATTCCATCAAGTTTTTATTTTATTAACCTCAAAACAGTTCTAAAATACAGTATGCATTGAAAATTGTCATTTTATTAAAAGTTTGTAAAACTGCATTACCCATCGAAAAAGTTATGGACGTATGCTTATTCTTACAAATACATACGAATGGAATTGTTGTCCCTACTCGTAATTCTCATGGAATTCCGAAGTATCTCATTAAAATAAGTATCGGACCGTTTTAACAAGCGATGTTATTTAGCCACATGAGTTTATTATGTGCTTAAGGCTGATTTTAAAATATATTGTACTGTTGACAATAATAAAATTTAATAGTAGTATGAGCCTCTGAAGATCATAAAAAGTGGCATCCCAAATCCCGTCCCACGCCCGTCTTGCATAACAAACTTTTTGTCTCGTCCTGTCTATCAGCCCAAACGAAAATCCCAAAGTACGACAGACCCCACTCAACTTTAGATGTACGAGGCGACGATGATGTAGGTAGGCAAAGGTAAATATATTATTGGCGCTCATTATAATGATTAGGGAATCATTGTTTAAGGATGCCCCGTAGAGAACCTAATACATTGGTTTTCCTACTTCAACTTCTCATACAGAACTCAGACAGTTTAGGGTCAATCAGGTCATATGCGCATGAAAAATGAAGATTAGGTATCCACACATACCAGAAGTCTGGCTTTTGTTAAAAGTTTGACCAAGATATGGTCGAAAAACATTTTTTTTTCAAAATAACGAGAAAATTTGGGCACCAAAAATTTGACATTTAATTGCTCAATAATAAAATACAATTATACACAAGGGGGATCCTTCTGGTCTAGATAAACCTGTTAAGAATCTCTAGCCAAAGGACAAATCATTTTGGTTGGTCGGTTTTCCGATTTCGATTAAGAAACTGCCAAAATAAAATTTGAATCCTAAGTACATGTAGCTCAACAAAAGAACGGCACACAATGCAATAGTGGTGTGTAATGAATGGGCTTGGCGGAACAGACACAGAACAAATAGTTGTGCGTGTTAACTACGTTTACTTTCGCTACTATTCCTATAAAACTTTCGTAGTTCGTTTGTAGTATTGATAGATGCCACTTGTTGTTAAAGGGCGTCCTTAAACTACGGTATAATGTGCCTTATGTGAAGTAAACTATTGTTTCTTACCTTAAGATTTTCAAAGTCATCGGTGCGACCTCCACTGACAGTTACTGTTTTCGTGGTAGTTTTATTACTTGTAGTCTAAGAAAAAGAAAGGAAACGTCAAATCATTTATTTTGTAGGTTTTCGAAGCAGTTGTGGAATTGCAGATTCTTGTACAATGCCTACCTTAGCATTTCTATTTCGTTTTAATCTGCGTAGATAATAATACAAAGCAAATTACCCACTACTCCTTGTTAGCATTTAAAGGATCAGTTTGTATCAAACTACCTTACGTATTCAAGTTAAGATATTTGCAAGCTTGTACATAGTATAACAATCTCTTTGTTTAACTTATTTTTGTATATCCTAAAGTACTTAGCATTAATAAGTAAATGCTTTTCATTTCTTTTTTAATTTGAGTCGGTGGCATGTGGTAAAATGTGTCCCTAGGTACCGGTAGTGCCACTGCTGCATTACAAGTTGGATATTATTTAAGTACTCTCATACTTAATATCACATTACATAGCATGACCTTGAATGCACACGCAATAGAAATGTCTCTACGGGCAGGATAGCATGCATAATGAAAGAATTAGCATGCATATTATTAAACCTACGATACGTTATTCGGCGAAGAAAACATCTTTGGGCCCAGCCTCCTCTGAATCTTCCTCGAATGCTTAAAATCATAAATGAATGCTACATGCGATTTTCCAAGGATGTTAATACCTTACGGCAGAATTATTCTGCTCGCTACGGATAAAATCCCATTTTTCACAATTTACTGTTCTGAACTTAAAATTAAAAGCGTGTTGGCTGCTTTAAAGGTAACGAACCTAGTGAATTATTGTAATTATATACACAAATGGGATGAAAATTGAATCGGCTACTTAAAAATTAAATTTCCAATAGTTAAAATTCAACAACAATACTAAATAGAGTTCTGTAATTATAGAGAGTAACAAGGAATTGTTCATTGAGTATACGTCGATATTGTTAAAGATGATTTTTGTTGGAATTACTCGAAATTTTTAAGGTTTCATTTAGAGGAAATAAATTTCTCATGTAGGTAATTATAGTTCCATAAACGAGGAGCTAATGGGTTCACTCACTTTGCTTTGATTGAGCATAATGCCTTATAGGTAAAATTTAGGATTGACTTAGCGGCATGAGTTAAAACAAAAGCCGTGGAAAAGTGCAGTATTTTTTAATTAGCTTATCAGGTCCATCAGGTTTAAAGATACAAAAGCAACAATGGTTTCCATTTTATTGATGGTTACAACCCAATCAACCTAATTTTAATTACGGCGCAAATTTAAGAAAGTATTAGCAGGTAGATCTGCTTATTAGCTGCTATGTGTACAAAAGTAAATTATAATGTCTACTGTGCAAATGAATGTATGAATAAGGGAGAGATTAGAGAGGAAGATGGATAAATAAGTGTCTGACTGAGAGGAGAAGGACTGAGCAAGTGTGCAGATGGCAAAGATGAGAAGAACAATAAATGTTAATCATCTTCTTTTATCGTCTCTTCCCTCAGTGCTTTACCTGAAAAGAATTAGGATCTCTGAACAGTATAAAGAACAGTAATTTAATTCCTACGTACGTTCTGCTGGCCATCAACCAATATTCTCTCTCTCTGTGTGTGTGTGTTTTATTGGCTCTTCTCTCTCTCCAACTCCCTAGTTTTGTTAATTTCGACGTAAGAGAAGAGGGGCTTAGTGCTACGTCCTATCATGACTTTATATCATTCATCAATCCGTTTTTTATTGGAAAACTCTCACCGTTTCTCAATTTGTTCTCGTGGTTTTGCCATTTAAAGCAAGGCTTTGTGAGTGAGCTATCCTTCCTTCGCTCGCTCTCTGCTCTGTTGGTTAGTAATTCACGATCAAGTTTTAAGCTGATTGCTCTCATCAGAAACCCATTGTAAAACAGTATCACTACTACTTATTCTCCTACCTTAACAAAATAATGCAAAGAAACTCAAAGGCGTGAAATATAAAAACTCTTATAATCTCCTGCTGCATTTTATGTAGTTGGACTTGGAGCTGATAGCTATTTAATACTCGCACTTCGAGTCACTTCATACCTGCTACAGGCAGCAGAACCAACAATCAACCTTCCTTGCTTTACATTATAATTTTACAACCTAAAAGAAGTAAATGAGAAAATGAAAATATCTTTCGAGCTCCAATATAACGAAAGGATTCATGAACTGTATGCTACACAGTGCCAAAGGATAACAGACAACTATCATAATAGGATTTAATACAAGGATCAACTGTCCGAGAGTATCAATCTCGAATCTAAACAGTTTGTCCAAACCTTATGAGAGACCTGTTAGTTTGCAGAGTAATTATCACACATTATTATAATGTGTGTGTGGTGTTCTCGAACTACTAATTATATAGTAGGTTCTAATTAAATATGCATTCGGATTTTATTTATCTATAACTATAATTTACAAACAATAAATAATATTTATATCAGTCATTAATAGTGCAATAAAGATAGTTAAATTATTCCACTTATTCCTATCAAATTTCCATTGGGCTAATCAAAAATTCCTGCTCTCTATTTACGTTTTTAAATTATTAGCTTTCAACTGAGTGAGTGCCATGCATGTCTATTATGCTATCCTAGTCAAAAGTAATTAAAAACCTTTAGCGAAGCGAACCTTTGAACTTATTATTAGAGAACTCCTTGTAACTGTTTACCAAAGCTTGTTTTGTTTATTTTGTATCATATTATAAACACAAGTAATTTCATATCCGTATAATCTCGCTACATTAAATAGATGTAGAACATGCTGTTCCTTCTACTGGCCTGCTCTTACTTATTTTATTTGCCTATTATGTTACGTTAAGATATTTATGTAGTCTGCAATGATTCATGAATACACTGCAAGCCGCCATGCTGAGTGCACTTGCAATTTTTAAAACCCAACAACATGCTTTATAATATTTAAACAGTCGGCTTAGCAGATCTCCTTCAAATATTATCTAGTGTAGTAGGTGCAACATTTTTTACTTAAGTGTACCTATACACCGTACTGTACAACACTACGGTATACAAATCCATAAAAATTCTGGGATATGGTACAGACACGGTAAATTCCACTTTACATGAAAACTTTCAATATGCATAGTTACTGTTGAAATTGTTGAGACCCGAGAATATTTCAAAGCATTTCTCACTTAATCTAATTTTAGCTACTTTGTGTCATAAAAGTGGGATAGTAATCCTTGAATAAGCAGAGAGAAGCTTCTAATTCACTATATCTCCTGTCTACGTATGATACATCAGATAATTCTCAAATAAACGCAAATAATTCTAGCACAATGAATTTAGTAATAGATAGATGTAGATCAAAGTAGGAGCAACAAATGCTTATCTGCATGTGCCTATGATACGAAGGAATTGCCAATTGTTTTTCGTAGCTACTTTTTGATGTGATAAAGGAAAAGTCAAGCAATCTACACCATAAAGAAAGAAAACTGACTAACAATAACAATAATTACACATGAGTCTTTTTTAGTGAATATTGCGTTCCACTATGTACTTAGCAATAAAGGGATCTCGTCAGATAATTCATATCGCTTGGCAAACGCAAGATTATATAGTTTTTCTATTTACTTCCATGTAAGGGAATGGGGAAGCATAGCTAATGCTTGTAGTAGAAGATCAATGAAATTGATTAGATGTTAGCTGTCTTCTGGCACTGATCATGATACATACAAATATTTAACGTGAACACAGTGAACAAAGTAAACACCTATATATGCAAATCTCATATAGGTACCTAGTAAGTTATTGTAACCTTATCGACTTATATAGTTTCCATAGGCATTATAATTATGTACTACTTATGTAAATGCACTAGATAAGTTAATTCTTTTTCCTTTTCTGCGTGTGCCGTGTGTCTTTGTGAATGTGACTGAGGATTTACTACATTCTTATGCATATACATCAACGAACACACTATACGTACATGCTTGGAAATAGTCATTGATAGATTGACGATGAATAAGAATAATAAGTGAGGCTGTAAACACATTTTAAAAACTTGAATTTATAATGAGTCCAAGTAAAAAATATGCAGCAAGTCTGTGTGAAAAGGAGATAGTAAATAAATAAAGGAACAAGCGCCAAGTCACCGTCAATTATTAGGACGTTGCTAAGGATCGCACAATGAGGGAACTATTACTAACCAAGAACTGATTAAATCACTATAGTCAATGATGATGAAATAAATGTAATGTGTGTACTTGGTGTAATTTCCCTTCCTAGTGTAAGAAAAACTCACTGACTTGTTTTTACACGATCAAAAGAAACTAAAGTGATATCTATACACATCGTTAGTAGTGGCATTAAGTGCACATTTAGAACATTTAATAAATTGAGAGTTGAGAGTACTCATTTCATAATATCCGTTGCACTGGGATTAATAAATCCTTATCAAGGAATATAAGCAGGTAATCGAACTGTCCATCACTAACAAGTAGCCATACATTCGTGTATGTATGTAGTTAAGGTTTCTTAAAAGGAGATTTTTTTTTGTGGAGTATTGCATGTGTAATGAGAATGACAAAGGTATAATAATGAGTAGCAAGTCACCTTGGAAGACGATCGGACTCCTCGAGAGGAGCTCATTTGATAGGAAGTCGAAGTGCTTTGGACACGAGCGCCGGACTTGTCATCAGAATCTTGGAATTGGCGATGAGAACGAACAATCTGAAAAGTAGAGTCGGGAGCTTTTCCTTGAATCACTTCTGTGCGACTTTGTTCTTTGCTCCTGTCTGACTGCTTGCTGTCTTCACGCTGTTAACAATTAACCAGCAAGACAACATTTAATAAAACCAGAAAATATGAAGCATCACCTACGACAAACGACGACGCTCCCCCTTCAACCACTCACAAACTATAAACTCTTGAATAGCATGGCCCTAGCACAACTCTGTCGACTCTCGACTAGCCACTACACATTATTATTGCATTTATGAGCACACGCAGAAAACAGAAGTAACAGCACCTACGATTTTATTTAGACTCGACAACACTTAAATCCTTTGTACATACAATCATACAACAACCTTATTAATTGCGCACTAGTAAGTGTCTAATGTCTGTACAGAAAATAGCGTCTTGTTCTTGTACAGCTCCACTATGTGCCACAATGCCACGCTCATTGTCAACAGCGCTTATTATAATTAATTACTTATGTCCTAATACTCTTACTTTGGAATTTTCTGATGCACACATAAATGTGTAACCAGATAAGTCATTTCTATGCTTTGTTTTATAACGGATGAGGAGGAGGCTTCTCTGAATCTACACATCTCTTCTGTCGCATTGCATTTATTTTACATGTAATTGCAAAATTATATATTGCAACAAGAGCAATGTATTTCTCTGGCAGATTTAGAAAATGTAATAAAATTTTCAACAAGCCCCATCATTCCTATTTCCCATGACTCTGATTTTATCAACTGAACATTCCAACATTAATTGACACTAGGGATTATTTGCAAAAATTGATCGCATGTAAAAAATGGTTTTTTGATAAATGTGATAAATGTATTTATTGAAATAATTCTTTGAGAGGAGATATATAGACAGTGTAAGCAACAAAAGTTTATCGTATGTAATTATCTAAATATATATCTGTACATCTCATTTCTGTGTGAATTGAGGATGAGGCAAATGAATCGAGCAATATTGTAGTCAATGAACTAGATCCTGTGCACGATATACAGAAATGGACTGTTTTACTGCATATTAAAGTATGATTAGCTAATGGTAAGTAAGTGTAAACAAATATGTAGGTTGCAGATAGGGATGAATGCATTAGGGATCTTCACATTGTAAACTGAAATCAATTAACACTTTACCAGAAAATAGAAATTTTCTACTTTGGTTTTACAATTTTCATTGTTCACAGATCCTGAACAGAGTTGCTGTTCTATTTTTACTGATTTTTTAAAGTAAGCTTAATTATCTATGCAAATATGTAGCTCATAATAGGGGCAATATATTTGAAAATTAGAGTAGATTTAATTGAAATTAAATATATATTGTTTCTACAGAGTATTGTAGGTGTACTTAGTCTGGTTTACTTCGAACATTTACTAATAAATAATGTTGCCCGGCCTCATAGTTTGAGTTTAATATGCTGTCTGTAGGAAACATTGCTACTTAATTTAATATAGAGACATGTATACAATTACGCGGTTAATTCCCATTTATTTTCTGTTTTATGTGACTAATTGCAAGTTTTGTCGCTCGTTTAGTAATAAGTGCACGAAAGAAAGGAAAGAGTGTCCTATTATGCATCTTATTGTTGGCTACTATCAGCAAGAACTATCTTGGCTATGCAGGTGCATAACGTGGGATTTCAATTCATTCCTGTCGATGCTACAATAAAGTATAATAATGTAATGCGGAGGAAGGTGCGACCCGTATTAATTTACTGCACCTCACCAGGTCACATCCCTTCCTCATGAGAAACAATCATGTGAACATGTGTCTGTTGTCTCCACATTTAAATCTTACGTCCATAGTTATTGTTTCACTATCTCACAACAGCTATTGATCACTAATTTAAATAATGTTTTTAGATAAGAGTGCAGATAAATAGTCTCACTAAGAATTTTTCTAATCCCTATGAATTATTTGTCATAAGCACATAAACAATCTACAAACATTTATACCCCACTGATTGTTTCCTCAGCTAACAGTAAACTAAAAGAAACAGTTTAATTACATGCATTTAGAGATACATAGCTAACTACTGCTATCTAGACAATAATAATTTAAATGTTTCCAGTATAGAATTAGCCATTGTCAGTGAGTTTACAGCTTTGATTCTATAACGTTCTATATTATTTCTAGTGTACACATTTACAAATGGAATTTACTATTTCCTCGCCACTTAGGCATATGCATTTGCACAAACTTAAAAATGTAAAAAGAGATGTGGGAAAATCCAACGAGCTATACTCGAATCCCGTCCATAACTGTCCAAGCTATTAATAATACAAATAAAGCATATTTACTGCTCTTGTGCTCATAAATTGCACTTAACTACATATTAATGTCAAAACCTGATGAAGTTATTACCACTAATGTTTGCATATTTATTAGCATTCAAATATCAATTATTTGCCTATCACGTCAATTTGTGCTAGATTTAATTTGATTTTGTAGATTACTATTAACTACTACTACTATTAACTTAATCCTCCGAGCCCTTTTCTTTTAGAATGCAATCATAAAATTGGAGCCCACCAAAACACAAATTGCTGATATAAAAAATAAATTGCTGCGCCCAAATATTTTAAGTGCGAATGTCGTTAGTAGTTGATTAGAGCGGATAAAATATTTGATAATTATGCAAATGAGTGTGAAAAAAAGTTTGATGTTACCTTTTGATATTCGATGTCGGCATTGTTGTCTGGATCTATCCATTTTCCGACTTCCTTTCTTGCCAAATGCTGGACTCCAGGCTGAGTTGGGTTTGACCACTCTTCCACGTTGTGGTCATCCAAATGGAAATTACCCAGCATTTCAGGCACTCTAGATCCATGAAAAGCCACAAGATTTCTTGCCTCTGTATCCATTTTTACGTTGAATCACTCTAAACTCTGCTGAAGAACTTGTTGAGAGATTCTGCACAATAGAATATAAGAATAGAACAACTATATGGCTATAGGTACTTATTTATGATTATGGGCATGGGTTTGAAAATTAATCATTGCTCCATGTAGCATAATGCATTAGCTACATCCAAAAATCACTTATTTACTCTAATCAATTAAATTCACTGTCAAGATCACATTGGAAACTATGAACACAAACAAGCACTGAAGTATTTAGAAACACAAACTGTCGTCCCTCATTTTCATTGCTCTCAAACAGGGAAAAAACTGAAGAGGTAAACAAACTATTTCATTAAAAAACTTTAAATATTTATTTGTTGAATCTACAGAAAAGGTGTCTTCAACAAATCCTGATATTAATGTCAAGTCACAGTTTCTTTAAACTGAACTGACAGTTTTAATACCTTCATGAACAGTGCACAAGAGCAACTGGTTGCACTGCACAAAGGAATATAGAGAATTGCTCGAGCATTGTTGGAATGGGCGAGCAGTCAAATAAGTTCTACTGCTAAAATTTAAAGATTGTCTATAGCGAAGTCAAAGAAAATGTTAATACTCATGTATATAATAATCCATCACACAGTAAGCTTAATTCTGCTGAAGTATGTGGACGTGAGTAGTAGTAGGAGGACTAAGAACTAATGCATTGAGTCAGATAAACATAATACAGAAATAGTAACACAAGGTACGTGCACCAAGTTTAATTTACCATCATTAGATATTATGCACCTAAGTATATAAGCAGATGTAGTTTCTATTAGGAGTTAGCTGATCTGTATATAAATTCTTTGTAGCACTAACTTTTCAGCAGCTCTGTGCAGATACAGATGCATAAACAAAGTATACATATAAATCAACGTACTCTGAAAACATTACAGATACAGTAGCTTTAATTTGGACAGATACTATTACTAAACTACACTACTATCTCCGTGCAGTCAATCCACTTGTTCATAATGCATTGTTGTGATAGAAAAAGAGTAATATAGCGTTGTACTTGTATACCTGCACTTCTGTGTAACTCAGCATCAAACTTTTAAACAATAACCAAGCCTAGGTGCAGTGTAGGGTAGGCTTTTTAAGGTGAAGCTGATCCTCAGTTTCATGCAGCTCTTCATATCAAACGAAATAAAGGAGAAAATAGAATTAAAGTGAGTAGCGACTATGCAACTGTGTTCACGTAGGACCTTTTATACTTGTGGAGCAACTTACACGAGCTCTGAAGCTAAACCATAGATATAGACAGATTACTTTTGGTTGATGAAGGGATAGTTAGATGGATGGATACCTATTATTAGATACCAAACGATATAGCGACGATTTCATTTAAATGGCCTCATGTATGCCCATAAAATGCCCTAAATGCTGTCTACTCATAAAAAGGATTTTCATATACTCTCCCTTTGAAATAGTTTAGAATATTAATGGAAAATGTAATAAAACTCTGATTAGCATTTCAAAATGATTTTCTGAAGCCCTGGATTCCTTTATTAGAAGAGGAATTTTAAACGAAGGTAAAAACATATAATCTTTTATTTAACTGCCATCATTGAAAGGTTAGCAGCTAATTTAAGGAATGTGCAAAAGACGGATACACCCGGTAATAGCTAAATGGATATTGCATACGTGCATTGCATTCTTTGCACTAAAGCTACGTACGTACTGCCAAATAAAGAACGTGAGTGATCCGTTCCACGTGCTGATTCACTCAAGTCCACTCAATTATCTTACAGTGCTATGTACAAATAAAGTATGCTACACTATAGCTATATAACCTTGTTTTATATCTGTAGGTAGTACTACTAATATTCTGTATATAATACAGGGTTGGTGTAGTTAAATCTGGGTTGCAAACTTCCAATATGCAGCTAGAATGCGACTATAGTGACTTGGCCAAGTTACATACCCGTGCCTGAGTGAATTTAATTGTGACTACATTTGTGGTATAATAGCTGCATAGCTCAGAGTCAGTTGATTCTGAATCTGATTGTATAAATCTAGTAATATGTAATACATGAGTCCATGTAAGTAAGTGTGGTTGAGTCTTGACTCTCATTGTCAGTCTCCTCTCTTCCTCTCTTTATAATGCAATTCTTGTTGGCTATGGCTACTAATACAATTTGCAGCTCCTGCTCGCTCTGTGCATAATGATAGGAATTTTTCTCAGCACATATAAATGAGTAGGTTATAAGTGGTTTGCTATTATTGGCATTGATGCTGTTGGGAACAGACTTTGCTGTCTCAAGTATTATAATAAAAATTTCAATAAAATATAATCTACCATAATGCTGCATACATTAGTTGCACTAAAACTCAGTATATAGCTATAGCTCTTAAGATTTCAATGGAAATGATACCAAAACAAACCTGTGCATCAGAAACCTCATCTAGTGAATAGGTGGCCCGTGAAAATTTGCAGTAATTTGGTGCAAGCTGCAATATAATCATAGCTTCCTTTTACATTATTATGGCCAATGAAATCAACTCAGTTTTACTAACATGCTAAATACATATCCTAATCTAGAAAATAGTAACTACGGATAAGCAAATAGCATTCGATTAATAGATACCTACATAATAATAAAATGGCGCCACATAAACAATTAACTTGAGCTTTATTTGACTACCCAGTGCCCAGTACAATAAAATGCAAGTTCTGATCTCGCTTTAATTTACAACTTGCTTTGCTTTAGATTGCCGTACTTCTTTCTGTTATGCTAAGCACATAAAAACTGCAGTTTTTCTTCCATTGTTTGAGATAGCTGTACACATTCACAGGGAACTGCATTAGAACTGCTATCATCTGCACATAAACTCCTGAGCGTGCTCCTTCCTTCACGACTTGGGATAAAACTAACAAAAATTTTAAGACAAGCCGTTGATTCTCAATAGAATAATGGTGATGCGTATACCTAATTAAATTCTATTGCTATTTAAGAGTTCCGTGAACACGTACAATAATATCCTAGAGTTAATTTTTACTAAATGAGTTCATACTCTACTTGCTGATACATTTAGAGCCACAGCTTTTTGACAATTGAGAGCTTAAACATTCACACACTCACAGCATGTAGGCACACAAAGATTAGATATAGCTACATTAAAATATACTCATAGTATTTATTCTCAACTATTTATTATTACTAGAGTAAATCTTCTTGTACATTATATGATCCATGCAATACATGCCTACTACTACAAAACACGGTTTACACCTTCTAATAAGATTATAGTTCTTAAGATCCTGTTTAATTCATAAGCGTGCATGCATCGTGTACTTGTGAGCCTTCTTAAAAATGGGATATTAATCATTATGTTAATTTACGAGAAACCTTTTTCTAAATAAATACCTACTTTGTTTTTGTTTTATGATGTTAATGTTGTTTTAGAATGTTGTGGATGTAGAAGTGACTCAAGACATTCAGTAGCCATCTCTCACTGCAGTAAATATTTTCCTTTTGCACTGTTACATAGAGATGACACTAATTCTTTGACGTTCTAATGTACTGTACGTCGTAATTATCGAAAGGAAAAGTTGTTGAGTCTATTTAAGTCCATTAATATACTAGAATTTATTATTTATTAATGAAATATTAAGAGCAACTCCGAAACATCTCTCATACAATAAAGAACTTAAATTGCATGTGGCAATCATTTGATCTCCTGTCGATTAAAGACACAAAGAGTCCTATTTTTGCCTACCCACGTTCAAAATAGTTTTCGTGTAGTCTACTTGAATCCACAGCAAGGAGCCTTTGTATAAAATGTAAGCGTTTTGAACGTGAATAGAATGAATGCTGCTAAGTATAGTATGGCAGCTACAAAGAGTGCAAAGGTTTTTGGACGAATATTGCACACGTAATCTGTGGGTATGTACGTGGATTTACAATGCAGACATTCCAAATTCAATTTATAATAATAGGTTAAAATCTCACTCCTTTACTTCCTACTTAAAATGCACTATTTTGGGTTAGTGTTTCCTGTGTTTGATTTGGTTCAGACTTTCCATAAATCGTTACACGACACATTTAAGTGCTCATTCAGATATCCTTCATTGTTATCCTACACAACAACACGCAAATTGCATTTTTCTGTGTGAGCCCACTGCATCCGATTGAGAATTCTATTAGGCATATGTAGGGATATGATAATGTAGCAGCTGCGATAAAAAGAATCCCTCTGCAATGTTACTAAGGTTAAAAATTGCCTAAATCTTGATTCCCACTCACTCACATTCACATCACTTCACTCACCCTCTTCCGACATTGAATGCAAAGGTAGAGATAATAATTATATGCAACTGCTTTACTGCCTACCTGCCCTGCTTGACCTGATTGAGCGAAATCAACAAATTATTTTACTGAAAGCCTAAAGACAGCAAAAATGAATTATGAATGTCGATACTTTGATAAACAATTTAAAGATTCTGAATATTAATAAGAATAAAGGTACACTTAATTTATGTTTCCTTGAAAATGATGCGACTGTTAACCAGTATAACAAGGCAACAAATCAGGATATGTTATTCCTAGCTACATATAGTTAATATCATATAGAAAATGGAAAAATCATTTTTATATATCTGTGCATCAATTAGCCCCTCATATATGGCTGCAGCAACGTAATTCTAGATAGGTAGATGCGCAAAATCATTTGGCATGGAATTTCGCACTTCTGTGTCCATGCTCCATGAATATCATTCGAAAATATGTTGTAATTGTCTTACAGGAAATTGAAGTATATTATATATAAATATTATTCACTTCCAGTTTTTCATGCTTATTAATTCATTTGGCAACAATATCGGCTAAAAAAACCCTTCAAGTTTAGCTGCTTTGCAACTTGTTACACTTTAGTTCTCCACAGACCCAATTATTTGTTTTCTAAAGCAGACATGTGCTGTTGCAGTATATTTTAAAAAATTGGAATAATATTACGGACGCGCTCAATGAATTTATTGCCTATCAAATAAATTTCATTTTATGGAGACTGTTAAATAGATGCCCAGGCAAGTCAGTGTATTGTTATATAAAAATTCTATTCGTAAGTATGTCTCCAATAGATAATAGATTGTATGCATTAGTAGTCAAGTTGTATGTAGGATAAAAAATCCTGAATCAAGTATATAGTGTCGTTATTTACTATTTACCCATTCTCCGAATTAGGAGTTGTAATAAATATCAGAAATTGGTTCACTGGCACAGTCAACAACTTCACACTTATCATCACACTGTTATTTAACGCAACGTGAGACACAGTACAAGTAGTTAAGTCACGTTTTATTTTTTAAGTAGTTCCTCTCAATTGTCCTCCTGTGTGTTTGTCAAAGTTCTGTTGTACTGTGGGAAGAAGCAGTTAAGTCAGTAGGAGAATAAACTCATACCTGAACTATAACACTCTATTTAGAGGCTACGGCCAAAACAATTCGGATTTTATACTTGTCAGTACGAGTTAATTTAACTGCATAAATACTATAATGGCAACTTGGCTAATTAAGGCTAGGGTATCACGTAGGTGCATTAGTTGAAGTGGTTGTGACAATTTTAACATCTCTAAAAATGATACTTTGCCAGACAAGTTCATCATTTGAATACAGACAATGAATATATTATAATTAAACGAGGAATATTAATCTTCTTAAATTGACGCATATCATTCGGCACTGTTTGACACATGTCTTAGGTACTTACATCATATATTTAGTAGTAGGCAATAAAACAAGATAGCTAGGCGTGTATGTTCCATATGGTAATAATAATATTTCGGTTATTATAAATTCAAATTGAAAATGGAGTTCTCAACTCTTAAGTGAGCTCTATGGAGCGATTATGTAAATTGTGCTTTGTTTAGATCAGTATTAAGAATTATCAATGGATGGTCTAAGACTCCTTTGCATAAAAAAAGGATCGAGCATGAACAAAGGCTGTGTAGCTTTACTACTTACTTTATCTCAATAAGTAATAAGCAATACATCTCATTTACATGACGTTTTGAATGAGATGTATCGGACATATAATGCGCAGTACGATAACTAATTTCCATTTTGTTACTGTGAACTTACACACGAAGATTGAGAAACAATTAAAATAAGCAATTATAAAGATATTCGTTCGCCAATTTTATTTCCATTTATATTAAAATTGTTTGGATTTTTATAAAACTGGAGGAAGAATTCGACGCATCATAAAATAGAAAATTAAGTATCCTTGCCTTATATGTCGGTTAATATTGAGAATATAGGACTTAGGTCATAATTTCCAATTTTCTTTACTAACTAATCAAAATAATTTGCTAATTTAATCTCAGAAAAGATTAAAAGGATTAGTCAACAATTAAAAACCTTATCTAGTCGTTGTAAATTATAAAATAGGCGCAAAATAATTTGCATGCAAAATCCTAATGGAACAAAGAATGTATTAGAAAAAAGCATAGAGGGCCAAAAGAGGAGAGCCGATGAAACCGCCATAAAGTTTTAATGTATTCAAATGGAAAATACATTGTCGTAGGTATGAGATTATCATATAATGCTAATATTGGAGGTAGTGGCGAAACTGATAGGAGATCTTAGTGAGTTTGTGAATAGCGGTCTTACAATTGAGTATTACGCACGGAGTCTGTATGGAAAGGAAGTAGTGAATGATAGTAGAGAGGTAAGTAATCAATAGATAGTGGTGAATATAGATTTGCCAATAATAATTAGTATGCCCAAAGGAGGCAAAGTAATAATTTTTTGTGGAGACCCACCTTGAAAAACAAGCAATGGTCCGAAAATTCCAAGGCAAAGGCCACACCTAATATGTCAGTATATTGTGTCTGCAGAATTGTTTGTCTTCTGGGGTTCACTTTTGTGCTAAAAAGAGTTTGAGAGAGGAGGGAAGCCCTATTTTGTGTCACAGATTGATTTGTGTGCGTGGAGTTGAGTCAACTGCAAAGATTTGCCGAGCGACAGAGAACTAAACTGGGAAGAGAATTGTACTTACATATTATCTTGATAATAATAATGTGTGTACTTTGTATGATAGTAAATGGTTTTGTTGCTAATGTTCATGTGGAGGTTATGGACTGGAAACATTTCCCGTTTCACTGAAAACTGTTAATTGTCGCTGATGTATTTCCTTTGATCCTGGTGAGCATAATGTCGGGGAAGAGACTAAAGAACCGGGCAGATGATAACTTTTTGCAGATGGCCAGAAAAGATGAGACGGAGCACATGTGAAATATTTAATAAATTGTGTGTGATGTGATGCTAATGCTAATGCATTAGTGCATTGTTATTGCATTCCTATGTCTATGTGTGGATGTCGTTGCTGTGTGTGTGAGTAGAAGAGGAGAACAGATCACAACTGAGAAGTGGAAAAGGGAGATTCACGCTGAAGAAGATTAGGACGGACGGCGTAGAGTGAGTGGACGGAGCCAAAGATTCGTCTCCTCTTCTTGGCTTCTCACTCTGTTCACATTCACTTCACATGCCAAAGCCCAAACTCAAAGTCAGGCTCGAGCAACTGGTCGAAATGAATTGAAACGGAGTGATGGCTAGTTAAGGCAGCCAAGATGAAAACAACGACAGAGCGACACGGAGCTCGAACTTCATTTCAACTCGAGCAAATACATTTATTATGTGCATGTTCATGTACGTATGTGTTTTTATGACAAAAGCCAAAGAGATATTAGCTAGGTTAGCAAAGTAAAGCAAAGAAATCCCATTTGGTAGTTACAATGTAGTCAGTCACTGCTCTGTAGATACGAGTGCACGTTGATGCCGAGTGACTACCTAACTAACATACTTATAGATCCACTCCTGTCCGTTCTAGTGCCACAGCCACTTTGAATTTTGAATAGGTGAGTGAGAAGAAGATATATATAGATAGGAGGGAAAAGACAAGATCATTAAAGAGGAGATATCCACGTTGGATTAGTGCGAGCTAAATGCCAAGACATCTTGTTAACGTTGTTAAGATTTAAGTCAAGTGAATTAAAAATAAAGTCAAATCACAGGACAGAACAGAAAGAGGCGCGATGCTCTCTTCTTAAGGACTACCATAGAAGTGATAGTATTATTATAAACTACTTAGCATACACCTGCAAGAATACTCTCAGCTACAATTAGTAGCAACCAGATGCTCCTAGAAACATTCTCTAAGTAGGCTAGTAAGTAAGATACAGAGAACTCAAGCCATGCTATGGTAGTGTAGTGTGATGAGCAATTTCTCAGACTGAGTCTTGCGGTTGATTTTGGTATGTGTGGCACTTGGCATGTACTAATGCACATATAATTTAGCCTATCTAGCTACTTTATTAAGAATATGCACCAGGTAGCTACACGCACTGCACAGGTAGAAATAGATAGTGAACAAATGAATTTAATGCAAGCAAAGTGCGGCTGGAGATTAGCGAGCTACAGACAACTCAGAATTCAAGTATCGAGAAGAAGAGTGTGAGATATTCGAGAGATCGTCTCAGTCGTCGTCACATGACGGAATTCTTGCTGTATTTATTCCGCCGGATAAATTTACATGCTCTTTCCATTGTTAAGCCAAGCAAGCCAAGTGAGTGAGTGTTGCATCGTGCATTAGTGCAGCAGCAGCAGCCAAGGCAGAGTACACAAAGTGCACATTAATGTGTAGTGACTCCTCTCTCATAGATACGCACGTAACACACAGAGAGAGAGAGAGAGAGAGAGAGAATAAATATTATGAGAAATCCCAGATGGTTTCCTTCGAGAATAAATAGTCTGAAACTTGAGAGCTGAGAAGGGAAGATTAACGTAAGCTTAGCTTCGTTTAGTTAAAGGTGAGTTGTTGTGTTTCTGAGCTGCGTTCTTCACTCAGTTGGCTGTGTGTGTGTGAGAGAGATGAACGTGTACGTGGATGAAGACAGGACAAGAGTCGATTGCCATATACGGCAATACTACCTGATTCTGATTGTTATTACCCAATGCTCTTCGTAAGGCTTTCTCCTTTTAATTTCTGAGAGTGTAGGCGTCTTGGGTTTTCTACTCCCACTCTGATAGCTTTTTTCGACTCCTCGCTCCACTCACTCCTCTCCTCAACCCATTTCACCTGACATTGATTGTATTTGGGATCTCACTTGTGTAAAAATACCAAACAACACTCCACTACACAATACTAAATACCACCAAATATTATCATTATCAGACTCTGCTAACTAACTATTCTCCACACTCTCAAATCATCTCTTCATTCTTCTGCAAACTTTGCACTGTCTTACTTAACCCTAGCTCCATCAACCCTCTCTACTTCCCTCAGCCTGCACTCCAACAATGTACCATGAAGCAAATGTCACAAAACTTTGTATTTTCAATGGCGTAAGAAATAAAGAATAAGATAATTAAGCATTGTAAGTAGCTAAGAAAATAAATTTTCAGTCCTGAAAAAATACTTCTGCAGGCTCCATCCTCTTATTTTTTATTTACATTCATATTATTCTCACAATTTCTTCTCATATGGCTTCACAAAAGCAAGTAGAGGCAGAAAAAGGGTTATACTACGTAAGTCAGAACAGTAGAAAAGGCTCATTGACAATTTCAATTCAGTCTTTCAGAAACCTAACTTTACAAAAACCACTTTTTTATTTCAGAGGGAAATTACAAACATTATTTTGTCAGATTTCGTTTTTGAATTGCAACTAGAAGTATTTAAAACTAGACTCTGGACACTCTTGGCATTGTCTGAAATCACTATATCGCATCGCCAGAATAGGGTTAATTTTCTTTAAGACTAGCATTTGCTGTTTCATTATATTGCGACGGTCAACCTGTTTGTACATAGTATGCCATTTTTTACACTGTTTCCACTTTTATATATTGCATAATACTTTAATAAACCTCTTGTAAATGGAATAACTAAGAAGTAACTTGTGCAACTTTTAGTTTTTCTCTGTAGTATACGTTTGGTGCACAGACAGACGGACAGACAGAGTCCAACATTCACATAAAGAAGAAACTAAAGTTCTTTTATTACTACCTATGTGTTCAAGGAATACAAATATTTATGTACATAATTAACGGATAAATAGTATACTATTTCAACTACTATTAATTTAACCATATTTTAAAGGTGTGCATTTTTTAAAAATCACAACATCAGCATCAAATTAATATTTATACTATCAATAATGTGATGAGTTTAATATTATATAATTCATAGTAGCACTGATATGGGTCTCTTTCAAGCGATGTTTAAGGATATCAAAATAATTTTGAATGATTTTCAGCGACAACATTCCTCCCGGTGGACGAGCGTTTTTACTAGTGTATATAAATATTTATCTGTTTGCTAAATCGCTAACTGCTGCTAGTGTTGAGTGTGATGCGTAGAGCTTTATTCGATTTGCGGACTGCTATTTCTACATGACATTCGGAATTTTGAATTCTTTTTACCTCTAGTGTGCTTTGAACGCCCTGTCGACGTACTGTCTTTATAAAATAGATGTATTTATAATCTGTAGGTGGTCGCGTCGTAGGGACTGCCTATGTAATACCGACATGAGAAGACAATGCATGATGCTAGTGCAGTTGCAACAATGGATGTCGATTGTGAGTTAGTAAACTTTGATGTTATAGTTTCACTCTAAGATTCGATAGTCTCAACGATGTTTCTCAGTAATTGAGTAAGCAAAGTAATGGAGAATAAATAATAGAGCAGATTTTATGTAGAGAGATGCAGGATATACTAAATGTGGCTATGTACGTACAAATGAACAGATCGTATAATAGCACGTTTTGTTTTATTGTTAGTTGTTCTGTGGGTTTTGTTTGCTTACTCACTCTCATCACAATAGCATCTTGCATGTGTGTAGTAGTACCTGTCTGGGGTAGTTTCTTTTGTGTTTTATGTTTGTTTGTGTTCATATGTATGTCACTTCACTTGTATTTTGTATGTACATAGCACTGATTTAGACGCCATTAAACTATGCTTTGAAGATGCTATCGTCCTTAGTTAGTTAACAAAAATTGGTTTATACCCTAGCTCTCTATAGTGCAATAGCGAGTACTTGTATGTCTTTTATGCAGTCATTGCGACTATGTATGACTTGCCTTTTCGGAAAAACATAGCAGAGTGTGGATGTAGATTATGGATGCCCACCTGGATTACCTAAATCCTATATGTGATGGCACTTACTAAATTGTGAGCATAAGCCTCGCTCGCACAGTTCAGCCTAATACTAATGATGAGTAGTTTAATGTAAAGAGAAAACAAAGTGAGTCCTCCATCTGATTACTTATATGCTAGTCTCGATTGACTTCGTAACTTTGCCAGTTTGCAATAATAGAGCAAGCTAAACTACATAGCTATAATACTCATCATCATCTCCACTTGTAAAAGTGTTCTACAGTAATGCGGGGGTGCTGTGCACGTTTGCATCTTCGAAAAAACCACATTTGTGTCATTCGACAGATATTTCTCCTTGTGATTGTAATGATGACAATGCGATCCAATACACATTTTTTTCATATGTAAAAATGAGATTATCCCTTATCCGTTCTCTTTATTAATCCTCTTGTGCATCACAATGTCTGAATAATATATATAACAACCAAGTAAATTTTGTTTAAAGAATTTCTCTCCCCTCCTTGTGTTTGCCTAAAGAATTTAATTCCTTTACTCATTAAATAATACATAAACATAAATAAATACAATAGAAACCTACCTACGTAGTCTCGTAAATTCTTGTCATATTTCCTTAATTGAAGACACCCTCTAATAATACTACAAAAAATATACTTACTATAAAGTAATATCACATACCTCCATATAATTGATGAAGACAGACAAAATGGACGACTGACGGGATTAAGCACCCTAATGATAATAATAATGAGCTTGTAGATCTTGTCATCGTTGTAAAAAGTTGTGCTGTGCCCGCCTCTAACCTCACTTTTGCTTTTCTATCCACATTAAAATATCTATGACTTACTGTCTGCATTGTTCGTGTTCAGCTTCTTATGTTTACTGTACACGCAATTAACGAGTGCATCATTTTCATCTTTAGCAATCCCTATAAAGAACACTTATGTGATTAAAATCTAGAGATTCTAATCAATTATCTAATACTCTATCACGTATTTCAACCATTAAATAATAAAGTAATTAGTAGATTGAGCAATTCACATTATTTTAAAAATACAATGAGTTTTGATATTTTTAAGTGGGACTTTTACATTTATTTAGCTAGCAAGAATGAATATTGTAGCTTGTCTATTTCGAAACTGTCCAATACGAGAGAATGTAAAACTGTGTAATTTGGAAATATTTAAATGTTATCTTTGAATTCAAGACTGTAGGATTAAATTATTTGTGTAAATATAATTTAACATCTTAGAAATTGGAAATCTTGTCTGGTTTTTAATGAATCGTTTACGGTGCATTAATACTGACGTAATGTGTTTCTGTGAATGATAAAGACATGTACTTGGTTATGCATCTAACTTTCGCAAGGATTATTAAAGCATAGGTAATGAATCTGGAATTGCATGGCCACCTATTCAGCTTTAGCAGAATGATCAATGTAAGTGTTGATTGTGTAGTAAAGATAACGACATATTAGCACATAATTATTTTAATGCTCAGGATATTTATACAACTAATTCAATTTAATAGGAGGATAAATATTTATTAACCATGTTCAATTCTGCCGTTTGGTAAATATGTAGTAAATTGAATGGCTTTAGCTTCATGTGGCTACCATCGTCCTCGTAAAGAAAGATGACTCTTGCGATAGTCTAGTGCGTCTGTCTATATAGTAAACCGCATGATGTGTTGTTGATGCTGCAGAGATAGAAAAACCAAAACTGGACAGTAAAATATGGCGTTTGCATTTTGTCTCGTG
Organism: Tomocerus minor; assembly: GCA_009936455.2. Taxonomy (NCBI): domain Eukaryota; kingdom Metazoa; phylum Arthropoda; class Collembola; order Entomobryomorpha; family Tomoceridae; genus Tomocerus; species Tomocerus minor. The sequence goes on from JAAAYG020054245.1 coordinate 42,564, forward strand.
TCATTCTCAATTAGAAATGAAATAATGAAGTTATAACTGATGTGTTATTATGAGCCATAATATTTCACGATTGTTGTGGACGTTTATGTGTAGTCCGGACAGATTATACTAAATCCTTTGTGCAAGTCTGTTAACTTGACCTAAGCAATCTGATTATTATAATATATGTAATCTCTGTTTATAACATTTATAGCTATTTCCTTCCCCACTATATAGCTTACGTAGATATAAAAATTGAAAAAAAAAGATCAGAACTTGTACATGCGATGTACTAATGAAGTGTGGTGTCCTAATATGTATTTTTGAAAACTGTTTGTCTAGCTGTGGGCTAGTCGGTCAAGTCGAGTCAATCAAGGTAGCCTTGTATTGGTTACTTTGCATATTTCATTGGACCTATTCGAGCCTCTCCCCATGAAAAACTTTTCATCTGCACCACAACAATCAAAGCGAAATATTTCTATCTTTACCTGTATTCTTATGAAAGCTGCGCTAATCTTTTATCTGCATGAATAGATCAATTTCAATCACGGCAGAGTCAGATTGTGTTCAGTTGTGGACATGATATCCACACCAAAAGCCCTACCTGCATCCCTAAGTGTAAATGTGACTACTAAATACTATCAAAGTAGGTATCTCTCCTATTTTCTTGTCACATGTGCATCTCATCTCAACCTTAACACAAAGCCAATCTGAACAGAATAATATTTGAACAATGCTCAAAGTGTTACTAACGTAGCAAGGCTAAGGGTGATTATCATGACTGACTACTTGATATAGCTATACAACAGGGAACAAAAAAGCAATTGCTTTTTTACATAAAAGGAAAAAGCAACCTTTTTTAAAAAAGCAATGCTTTTTTCC
>JAAAYG020054246.1:0-10777 GCA_009936455.2 Tomocerus minor
TGAATTTCTTTTCTGGAAAATTGCCATCCTAATTCTTTACGATACAATTTTTCCAGCCTCAGCACTGTTTTTATTACGTATTTTATAAAATTATACCTGATGTTGGTTTTTTGTTTTGATTTTGGTTTGTTGGAATCTTTTAGATGTTGGTGCTTGTTGGTTTTTATCAGTGATTTCACCAGTTAATATACAAAACAACAAATAGTTGATACTAGCATGATTTTTTAATTTGAATGATGTATATAGTTTCAACTTTCGTACTGGCTTAATGTATCTTGCTTTGTTTACGTCTCGTGTTTTTCTCGTGTGGAAATGCCTAAAAATATACTGAGGTAAAAAGGTTCATGCAAAAGTCTTCGAAGACGGGGAGTCCTCAGTGTATTCACAGGGGGGAGGAGGGTCCAAAATCAGGAAAATATGGTCTTCGTAGTATATGGACGCTCCATAACATCAAAGCGAGCATTAATTGGGACGGAGTCTACTTCATTTTATACGATTCAACAGTCAATTGTATCAACTATAGATTCCGTCTATTTTTATGTATTACATTCGTAAAGACTTTTTAACTGAATTTGTTTTGTCGTAACATCGGTCGTCATCTGTTTTTGGATAGGGCACTTATTCTTTTACTAAAGGAAAGGGTATTGTAAAGATTGTGCACGTTAAATTGTTGAAAAGTGCTTTTAAATGATATAATATTGTTAACATTTCGAAATTCACGCTTTACAGGCACCAATATCGTGTGATAATTCAGAATAATTCTGCGTTTGGGCAATTTTTAAATTTTATGTATTGTATTATGTTTTTTTCAGAACTCGATGTCGTTTGCAGAACATTATAAACACCCAGTTAAAATAAAGTAAATCGGGGACTTCATTTGGATCGCAAGAAGATGAAAATCAACGAAAAGAATTTGGCAGCATTTGCCACATCTGGCAATCAAGTAGATAGAGAAGGCTATTTGATGAAACGAGGAGATGGCCACAGTCACAAGAGTTTCTCCAGGAGATATTTTATTTTAAAAGGGAATTTAATGTTCTATTTTGAGAAGAAAAATGATCGTGAACCACTCGGTGTTATAATATTAGAAGGAAGTACAATCGAATTGGCGGAGAGCGAGATGGAGGAGCATTTTTGTTTCAAAATTGTCTTTCCATCTCGCTCTTATCTGCTCAGTGCTGAATCTCAACAATCAATGGAATTGTGGATGAAATCTTTGGCCTGTGCTAGCTACGATTACGTAAAATTAATGGCTGCTGAACTACAACGGCAACTTGATGAACTTGTCTTGGGAGTCAATCGGGGTAAATACCTTAGTCTTTTGGTTTTTGCTGCTTTACATGTTAATTAGTTTGTATTTACAAGAATTTTTAAATTTTATTACGCCGTAAATGGTATTAAAACTATTTCAATGGGAACGTAATCTCATTTTTAATTTATTACTGATGGAAGGGACCAAGTTACCGTAAACATTCTAAGAGTTTAAAAAACTCAGTATTCGTACCTCTTGAATTGAATTAAATAAATTTATCCGAAATGAAAGAATTTTTATGATATTTAGAAATGTAAATAACAGTTTTGATGATGTATTGGCAAAATGTATTTTTGTTTTTAGGAAATAGTTCAATTGAAAGTGATGTGGTTTGCATCTGACTTATTTTTAGTTACTCTCGAGGGTAAAAATTAGTTGTTTGAAATGAATATAAAATACTATTGTGCTGAGGGCTAGTAGATAACTTTACATTGAACTAGAACATGTTTTTTGTAAGAAGTTTGGAAGGTTTTGACTCTATGAATAATATTTTGTCTTGTTTCTGAATAGATGATCCAAATTCGTCTGGACCCTCAAGTCTTGTGACAAATTCTGAGACAAATGCTAATTTTTACGGCAATCACAATCCTGGCTCGTCGGTTCCTACTCCCCCACCAAGGAATAAGCATTCGAGAAATCAAAGAGGCCCTCCGAAAAGATCATTTCAAGTTCTCCACGAAGAATATGGTTCGAAGATAATGCTTGACCAACGGGCCCGGTGGTCAGCAGAACAAAACAACGACGCTTCTTGCAGTGCTAATCAAGGGTCTCTCTCAATTCACAATCAAGATACTTTAAACTTTTGAATTTTATTTATTTGTGCAACTGTTTTCACTGTAGCAAATCAGTTGAGTTCGTGTGACTTACGACGTACCTTGTATTGTCAAACTTAATGTCAGTATTTTTAATTTTTACTATTGATTTAGTTTTATTTTCTATTTCAGAAATGTAGTCATATACTTTGTAAATAATGATACGAGTAATAATTTTTAAGGTGCAAGAAACCTATGTGAAAGCTGCATGCCTAAAGGGGTAAATATACACATTTATTCTTATGGTACTTACACTTACAAGTGCAAGTTATAGTAACTTGTCAGTGACACTTGCATTGCACATATATATAATTACGTAAATGGTTCTTCTTATTTGTCATTTTAAGTTGTATATAACCTAAGAAGTGCTGGTTATCTTTAACAATGCCAGAAATCTGATCATGAAAAAATATTCCCTGTTGAGTATGATTATTTGTTTGATTTGTTTCTTGAAAATGATTATTTAGCAATTTCCAAAACGTTTTTGGATTTTTTTTTTAAATATTTACATTGTTTTTTTTAAATATTCTAACTTTAAAAAAATCTATTCATTTTCAAATAGTTTAATAACGTCTTTTACTTTATTACAATTTAAGTTCATGGAAAAATTTCCACTGCCCAAATTATGATTATCATTTGTGTCAATTCCATTCTTATCAGTATCTGGAATTCAATGGCACATCATTAGCATTTTTTACATAAAATGTAATTGCTAGCACGAATAATTTATTTTTGATCACAATAATTTTAACTCGTGAGTTTTAAGTCTTTGAATTGGTTCCGCTTAACTTTACTACCGTATTATATATTTGTGACAGCGCTTTCTGCAGATTTTGTATTTGCATTGACTTAGGGTGTACTTAGCAATAGCTAGATTTTTTTTTTATATTAATGGTCTATTTGCCTTTAAGAAAAATGAAATTCCTTGTCATTGGAGTTGACCATTAAAAAGTAATTATTGTCGTTGATCTGTTCCGCTTTTGGCGATTTTTTGACAAGTGGGTTGTATAGTACTTGTGGCGAATATTAAACCTAGCTTTTCACCAGTACCTACTTATATCATGTTTTAAAAAAACTACACAGGAGGGCAGTTGCTTTAACTTTCTGTTATTGAATATTTTCTTACAATAGCAAATTAGTACATTTGGATTTAACCTATTTTATTGAATACTTGCCTGTCGTGCATTTGCATGCTGAATATATCTACTATATCAAATACCTTATTAAATTTAGACAAATGAATATGAATACCTATATGTAGATCTCGCTATTCAAATAAAAAGTCTAGCTTCTAAATCGCTGACATTGACTAATGATTCTTGGTCTTTATTTACATTATCGCGTTCTTGCATTTCTTTAGGTATGACATTTACATTCTTTCATGAACTTTGCAACTAAACAATATTTAGGATGTTTTCTGAATTTTCAGTGAAAAGGAAAGCCAGTTAATTTATTGATAAATAGCAATAAACATACCTCGGTAATTTTATTATGTCACTGTTATTTATGACAAGCGAACTGGTGATGGCATTTGGCAATGAAATACAGCTCTTCATATATTTTATGACAACCCATTTGAAAAGCCTAGCGGGTAATTTTACCTTAATACTACTTTATCATAATACTTATCATTGAATTTGAATACTTACGTTAAATTTCGTTTCAGGAAAACTGGGTTTTTTACCTGCGTACATTTACTGTGGGTAGTCTACTCAACGTCAAAATTCTCTTTATTATAAAATCCCCTTGACCTGTAGTATATAAAACTTTGTTTCGTGTATGTAGCCCGGCAGTATTCGAAAATGTTTGAAAGCATTTGAAAATACTCGAAAGTAAAAAATAATGTTCGAAAACATTAATTTGTTTGAGATACGCCCAAGCATCAGACAAGAGTTACTTAGTCCTGGCTGCTTGAGCGGTAGGTAGTGTGTCTATTCTACTCAATAGTATAAATCACACTGCGCACTGCATACATTAGACAAGAGATACCTATGCGTTTCTCGATTGGATATGAAGTTTAATTTCATATTTGTATACCAATTTGACGTCCTTGTCGACGTTATTTAGCGGTAAACTGAGAATTTATCCAATCCAGTGAGACAGTCTGATAGGCGTTAATTTTCTCGTTGAGATTTTTTGGTTTGGTACTTATAGCTTACATTTTTTAAGCAAGAAAATCATAAACATGCTACAGGATTTTATAAGTTTACCTCGATATTTTTACTCGTAACCTGAGAATTTTAAAGTAATCCTCATCATGAGGATTCTAAAAAGCCATTCCACAATTTTTAAATGTTATCCCATGGTTTTAAAAAGTCGTCAGATGATTGTAGAAAGCCAAGCCATGATACTAATGTGATATTGAGGCCATCCAGGATCCAAAAATATTTTTCCATAAAATGTGTGTTAATTTTGGAAATATGAATCTATTCTGAAAACGTTATTCCGGCGAGGTTATGTCAATTACCCACACGTAATTATAACGTCAAATGGAGTTTAATGGAATGTTATTTCGCTAACCTCAACCTATCTAGGTAAACGCTCCAGAAGCAATTTATAGTTGATTAATGTAAAATATAAGGCATTACGAATTAATCAAAACTCCCCTTTATCTTAATATACTGTTATTTCTAACAAGGAAGATTTTTCCCATCATGAACCTTTTCTGGAATCTGATTTCAGAAATGAAAGAATTCCTCTGCAGAAACCAGCGGTTTCGGAGTTATGCACAGAAATCCCCGACAAAACTCAATTTACCCGGCCGCATTATTTTGTATCTCTTTCTACTTAATTAAAAACTTTCGTTCATTCCTGATATTACAATTGAAGCTAGTTTTAATCAATTTTTCTTCGTTTTTGTAATAATCTGTCCTTATATGAATTTTCCATGTAAATCACAATGATATTTTCTTTTGAAATTCAATGTGATAACATAAATCATAACACATTTAATTAGTTCCAAAATTTGAAAGCACTGACGGCAAATGTAATACCAGGAATAAACAAAGGTTTATCAGTAGAAAGAGATGCCAAATAATTCATCCGGGTAAATCGGGTTTTTTATTGGATTTTGGTTTATGGACTTGGTCCTTGTTGTTCTCTGGTTTCCTTTTAAAGATCTCCATTGTAAGAAAACTACATTTGTAGTGGATCTATTTTTTGTTCCGAGGCTGAAAGCAAATATCATAAACTGGACAATATTTTCAAACAGATAAGTAAAATCATCTCTGTGTATGAACATTAAAAATTTGCAAACAAAATTCTTTTAAATGAAATTTTCTTTTACAATGTCAGCATAGGTTTAAGAGAATATATTTCGTTACAGTATGAATAGAAGGAATGTAGTAGAGTGTATGAAATGGTATGAATGGAGAATATGGAGCCCAAGATTCATTCAAGGACTTCATATTGGATGTAGCACACCGGTATGGTACACCGTTTGAGATAGGTAGATTTTTCTTGAGATAGTATCGTATTATAGATAGAAACGTAGTTTCCGAGTCAAAATGCAAAAGAAGAATACAGATTGTATTGCATGTACAGATATATTTTATATTGCTGCTGATAGGATTTGTGAAGTTGAGTATCCAGCTAAATAGAAGAGTAAAGCGAGTGGAGTAGGGAACAGTATAAATATTTGAATGGCCACTAGTAGTAGATTTGCATTTTATATGGGCGTATTTCCACAATTCTTAATGCAGAGAAGCAGCAAAAGGAAGTGAAGATGGTATTAGGGTAAATGAAGATTGCATTTGAATTCCGAGTTGGAGTATTTAAAACGGGAGTTGAAAGCTCTTGAAATTCCGTAAGACTCCCTTGGCAATTCTGTTGCTTCCTGTTGGCTGTAGGAAAGTAAAGAGAAACGAAACAAGGAAATCAGATTAAGTAAAGAAACCAGGCTTTTGCATGAAAATTGCTAAAAATCGATTTGATACATGCATTAGATAGAATGGAAGAGACGGAGAAGAGATAGAATTGGAATCTTGAGTCGACATATTCGGAGAAGTTGAACTAATGCCGAGCTGAGTGGAGTGAGTGAGTGAGTGAGCAGAAGGAGCTGGCTGTTATGCAATGTGTGAGTAGATAGAGTAGTTGCCTAGTGTGACAGAATGTATAAAGTGTAGAAGGAGTTCAAAAGAAAGGTGATGTAATGTGAGTTAGCGAGTGACGGGGATGCGAAGGAAAGGAGAAAGAGGAAGAGCAGGAAATGTAAGTCAATTGTGTTTACTCCTGTTCAACCCAATTCCACTTGCTTCACTCACTTTCCATCTTTAACCAAACTGATGATCCTATGTTACCCTTATCCACCATCACCATAACACTACACTACTATCCTCCTAGCCAAATAACGCTGACACACTACTAAAAACACACAATAGCCCAATACATCTACATAGTTCACTATCTAACACTCTACCCCTTTTCTTAAAATGCATTTATGGAATTCCAAATTGTCCCGAAATATTATCTTTAAGGTGTCTCCGAATAAAATATAAAAATATTTTTGATCTGTAATTTTGAATGAACACATTTTTTAAATCTTAGCAGCTAGATGCTCATTTTTCATCCTAAATCCTTCTAACACTCTAGTTCTTCATTGGTAATAGTAGATATCCGATATCCAAATGGTATATATGCGATATTTGAATGGTAAATATCCGAATCCGAATTAATAGGCTCCATATTCGAATGTTCAGAACCAATTTTTAGAGATGGGTACCTACGGTACTATTCAGACCCCGTAAGTCTTTCAAGCGTATCCAAAAAATCCGTCCAAGTCCAAAAAAATTGAAGCAAATTCGTGCAAATCCAAACATATCGAATCAAATGCATGCAAATTCAAACAATTTCAAACATATACTTGCAAATCCATGCAAATCAAAACAAATGCTCGTAAAACCATGCAAGCCAAACAAATGCAAACAAATAAATGAAAATCCAAACAAATCCATTCACATTAAAACATGTCCAAAAAAATGCCTTTATATCCAAAAAAAATCAATTGAATTTGCTAGAAATTCTTGGATTTGATCGAAATTATTTGGATTTGCTCGGAATTGTTCAGATTTGCTTGAATTTGTTTGCATTTGCTTGAAATTGTTTGAATTCGGAAATTTACCATTCGGATATCGGATATGTAGCATTCGGTGTTCAAATATATATCATTTGGATGTCGGATATGTACTATTACCCGTTTTTCATGCAATTCAAGGCCTAAATAAATTTGTCGTTGAAAAAGTGACAATAGTATAGCATTGCAATATTACGTGTCGCAGTTACAAATTTATCATTGAGAACTTTTCTTCGGATAAAATTTGCGTCCTTTGCCAAGATATAGCCTGAAAATAGAAATAGGAGAAGAAAATATTTGAGAATTCCCTCTTGATTTCTTCACTGATATCAAAATGAATAAGGAGAGATTTTGATCGACAGATTTACATTTTATAATTACTTTTTAGGTAGCATTCCTGAAAAAGAGTGACCTACTTGTACAGGAGCCAACAACTTAGTTAATATTTTCCGATAGAACTCAAAGAGAGAGAGGACAATGCAATTCAAGCAGTCTTAAATAGCTGGCAGTATTCTTATCAACACTTGTGGAGTCGTATCACACTCTACGGAATAAAACTGCAAGTGCATTATTCCAGCTACGTTTTCAAATTGTCTTTCATTAAAATGTAAATTAGTTGTGTATCTTGAACCAATTTGAGTCAAAAAGGGAATACTTTGACAACATGAATGACAATAACCAGGGATTCCAGGGAATTACCGAAACAAATAGACAGCACTCTTCTGATTTGCTATTCTCAGACAATGACAGAATGGAATGTGAATCGAATCTTGTTGCCCGTTATTCCCGATGGAAATGAAGATGAGAATGGTAATGGCATTCCAGTGTGCACAGCAGAATCAAACCAGAATCTTTTTTTCCTTTCCCAGGTGGAGTTTTTCTTCCCTCAATGACTTTCAGCTTTCTTCCCCTCTTTCAAAGCTAGCTTTCCTATCCAGACTTTCGGAATGAGAATTTGAATCAATTCATCCGGTTAGTTTTTGACAGCTTCGTTTTTTAAAATTTGGAATTGGCTCCTATTCAATGCAATATTCCCATCACCTGCATCGCACTCCAGCAAGACTCCAGCTGCTTGTCAGCTTTCGGATCAGGCCTTCCATGGTCACAGATGCTTTTTACCGAAATCTGTGGCTTATTCACTGCCAGAATATTTGTCTACAAGAAAATCGTGATTCTTAAAAATAACAATGTCAATCCAGCAGCACATTAAATTACGGCGCTTATATTCTTAAAAATCATATAAATATATTCAATGCATGTCACTGTCAATCAGATGGAGAAATTAAAATGAGATAATTTCACCCGAGTAATTTCACCCTGGTTTGCAAATGATTTTTAAAACTTAGATGCCACTCAACTTTCTTTTATGTTACATTGATATGCAATCTATGGTCACGAAAATACAGAAGTTTTTGAAATTAATTAATAAATTTTATAATTATGGTGTCATACTGGAAATAGTGGTTGACATTGAAGTACACCATATAGTAGGATATGGAAACGTATTGGACGAAGAAAAGAATTGAGTTACTTCTGTGGATGTAGAACTGACGGAGCTGGTTGCTGGTTTCAGGGTTTTGCCATGCCATGTCACCGTGACAGCCCCAATAAAAGCATCCATTCATCAAAATGCTCCCTTTGCAGCTTTCGTAATTATCATGGAAAGTTTAAAAGCAAAGAAAAGTTACGTGCTATGTAATATCCCAATTAATGATGATTCTTTGTGGCAAAAAGTAAAGAAGATTTAACCATATAATATGCATTTATTGGCTATACAGATTTTCTGAAGGTTTATAAGTAGTGTGCGTCTAGTTGTAAGTAGTTGGAACGTAATATATACATTAGTTTATCAAGTAACACATTATAGGTTTGAAATAGAAAATACAAAGGAAAGAAACTATTTTCACGCAGAAATTCACAGCCACAAGGGGCTCCAACTAGATAAATTTTTCTGAGCTATAAAAGTTTTCTTGGAAGTCTAACTGATTTTAGTAGACGGTAGCCCTATGAAATGTACACTTGAATTAGCAGCAATGATACCGGAAAAGCACAGAGTAGATTCAATGCAAGTGGTTTTATTGGATTTTATCAGGATTCTACTTGTGTGTACTGGCGTATCGCTATTATCCCAAATTGGATTTAAAGTTACTCTGTCTGATTATATACACAATGTAATAGCACCCTACTTTCCAGCTTACCAATCCCACAGTGGCTCTGATCAAATACGCTATCTAAGTAACATCCCAACCTTCCACATGAATATATATTATATCTTTTCGTTAGAAAGGAAATAATTGCATTTATATATCACATCTTGTACAACGAAACAGTATCGCCATATAATTCTGCATTATATAAGAGTGATTTACATACGTAGGTGTAGGTACATACTTAAGCAGGATTGGTACTTGATGTGCTTGGTCTACTCATGAGTTACGTATGCCTTTTATTGCAGTGTTGTTTCTACCGAATGACAAAAGAAATTGTGAATCCTGTAAGTTCATTTCTTTCTATCAGGTCTTTATTCTGTAAATATATTAGAAACCTACGAAATTGTTTTTAGTTTCATCAATTTAAATTTTAATCTTTAGGAATAATAAGGAATACTAAATAGTGACTTCATTTTTTCGCGAATTGTAACTAATAATTCTTAAATTATCTGCAATGATCTTCCAAATATTATCTTTAAATCTTGGTAGGATTAATTAATGTTTATGAATCTTTTGACATATCTAATAAAAGTAGTAGCAAGCAGATTACAATTTATAATTTCAAGTAGATAACGTTGTTATTCAAATGTAAACAGAGTAATAGCTTAGGAAGATTATTTGAAAGGCATAAAACGGAATATATGAAATGCATAGCATTACCACATACTGCAATATGCAATAGATGATGAGCGTCCTGATTTTTTACTATATAGTACTAGAATTCGGACTGGTAGTATTTTGACAGATGTCAGTAAAGCAGCAACTGTAATTCCTTTAAGATTCTGTTGAAGAAAACCTTGAGATCTCTCTTACGAATCTTGAACATGAAAGTAGTGGTGGTTGGTGGTGGTTGACTTAAAGGACTGGGTATATATGACTCACAATCAGTCAAACTTCTGTGCATGTACGTACACAAAGCTCGCTTAAATTCCCTAACAGCCTACCGAACCAGAACGTCAACTTTAGGGCTGGGTTGTCCCTTTCTCGACGCTAACCAACAAGCTCAACTTATCGGGTTTCTCACACGTCTCCCAGAATTTTAATTTGGATCTGAGTGAAAAAACTTTCTGAGGAATTTTTCTTTCATTCAATGTCCATTCCGTCTGTTAAATTCGCTAACTTTCCTAACTTTTGCAGTGTTAGTTCAATTGAAAAAATTCCAATGGTCTACTTGTCAGCTAAGCACCTAGGCGTCTCTCGTTGGCAGACGGATTTTCCGTCTTTCTTCCCCGTTTCCTCATCACCGCTGACATGCCTTTGTTTTTCGGTTACGCTCACAATTCCCAATACTCGCTACCGAACTAGTACAAGCATATAAATGCTATATACGACCAATTTTAGAATACGCCAATGTCGTTTGGGGACCAGCATT
>JAAAYG020054279.1:0-10774 GCA_009936455.2 Tomocerus minor
CTTTCAATGCAAATTGGATGACTCCTTTTAAGCCTTTCAAAACACAAGACGATTTAAGTATGCTCGAAATGACGCGATAATTTTTGTTTGAAGATTTTCAATTCATACGAAGTCTGAAAATTGTTTCCGTGTCAGGTTTGCCACTAGTGTTTATCACAACGGTTTACCCCACTAAGGAGCGTATGTTTATCATTACTGGATCTAATAGCTGGAACTTTGTAACTTTTTCTGGAGTGGAATTTGAAACATCTTGGTTTCTTTATGCGGCACCTTATGACAAAATATCATGGAGCCTAATCATCATTTCCGGGATATTTCTAGCAATTTTAACCGTTTTAGAAGAAAAACTGACAAGAATTGCATTTTCCGGCAAACATCTCTTAAAATTTTGGTTTCAAAAATCAATTCTGCACAAAATATTTAACAACCTATCAATTTTGTTGGAACAAGGCGATATCACCATTAAATCTAAAAAGTTAAGTCTCCATTTAAGTTTAGGAATTCGGATTTTATTTGCCATAGTTATCAGCAATGCTTACAAAGGAGTCATTTCGTCAACAATTATTCTACTAATAGAGCCACGAGTTCAGTATAATTTTATCAAACATTTAGATGGCTTTCTTTTAGTTGGTCCAAATGCTGATAAATTTCGAATTTCAATGATAAATCATTTGAAAAATAAATATGACACCAAATGGAACATAGAACCTACCAAAGAATTCGCGGAAGGTCTTGTATTACTGCAAAATTATCCTCATAGTTGCCTATGTGCAAATATAGTAAGATATTCAAAATTTGATTCCTGTGGACAGAATAGTTTAAAAAATAATTGTGATAGGCCTAATTTGAATCTTAGCTCTATGAGTGGTACCACTGATACCTGTCAAAATTCATATAATTTAAGCTTAAAAGCTAACAATGCCTTTCTTAAACATGAAATAGTGGGAAATGAAGTGACTGAGTGGTTTTGGAATGAAGTTTCAATGTTGATAGATCTACGAGAACAACATTTATTGGAAAACTTCCCAAGTCCGAGAAGTTTTTTAATTGGTCAACCGGATTTACGATGCAAAGATTTTAATCAGCCAGATCAAATCAAAGTTATTCAGAAAAGTCTCAATTTTGTCAAAAGTTGTAAAAATAGAGCGTATATTGACTACCAACACAAATTGGAATATCAGAGAGAATACCTTTTCCGCCATCATAAATACATCAAAGGTCAAGACAAGGCTTTTCCACAGACGATTATGATTAGGATTGACCGATTTCCTAACATTAATAGTGTTTACTCCAGAGCATAGCGGTTAATGGTTTCTGGCATTTATAATTTGTTTGAGAAATGGGACAATATTTTTGAAACTGCCTAAGTTAAACTAAAAATCAAGGAAAACGCATTCCAATTTGATAATGCTGGGGATTCTCATGTCGGGAATGCAAATATCGTGTCTTTATTTTTTCTTTGTGCTTATCTTATAAGTGCTGCTTTTCTAGTATTTTGTACAGAGATAGTTTTCGCAAATTTATCATCTTTCAAACGATGACTTTGTCCTAAATTATTTACAATTAGTAAAAAGTATCGAAAATAACTCCGGAATTAAAATTAGATTCCATGTTATGTATTGTAATATATTGCTAATAAATATCCAATATGTATGCAAATATACAGTTTTAATTCTACTGATCGTGAGATTTCCTCCATATATACAGCGTGAAAAAATTGCGAATCCAAGGAGAGGGGGATTGGGGCTTAATAGAGCTTAAAAGAATAAAAAAGGCTCGCCTGGGATATGAGATATTTTTAATTCATTTTGAACTTTAAATAGCAAAATGTTTTCAAAACTCATTTTCGGTAATCAAAATTGCAACTTCCCCAAAAACCAGAAAGAAATGTAATACTGGAGTTTAAAAATGACACATTTGGATTTTATGATAAAGGAAAAATTGTGAAAGCAATTTACTGTGGCAATATATGGTTTACAATTTCGTCATTAATTCTTCCCAGCACTAAAGATGGCTAAGTATTTCAATGCGAATTGGATGTCTCCATTTAGGCCTTTGAAAGCCGAAACCGATTCTACTAAATGACTCATATTCTAGTAAACTCCAAATGTAAATAATGCAACCAGAGTACGAGAGAAGCACAGGATGTAAGTGCAAGAAAAACAAATTGCAAATTCAGGTTCAAATGGTTGTATTAAATAAATAAAAATTCCTTCATATTGATATTATTATCACATCGTCAAGTTAGTTACAAGTACACTGCAAGTACAATTGTTATTATCAAATAAATATTATCATTATATTACCTGTTGTACTAGTTCACACATTTCTGTTCCTAAAGTATTAATAAACATTTGTATTGAATGGACGCAGCAGGGGTATGCATACCGGGACTTGACAAAATGCACCGCCACCGACCGCTTTGGAGACTTTCGGGTAACCTCTAACACAGCCCATATTGGAGCATGTTTATTTTTCTTTAGGTTTGGTTAGCGTTACACCCGAAAGTCCCAAAGCGGTGTACTTTGTCAGGATCCTGTATACCTGTTCATCAGTTGTGTCCGTTGAGTGTATTGAAATTGAAACGTTCCGGGACGTTTTGATACCAATGCTGGTTGTCCGTCAGTTTGACGAAAGTTAGTTTGACCACAACAAAACCTTCTGAAAAATGACCCTTACTGACAGTTTGGCGAGTACCTTGGCGAAACGTGTCTACGGACAGTTTGACGAAATTGAATACTAATAGCTACGCATGTAAATGCATAGAAAATTATTTTGAAAATACTTTTTTCAAAATACAAAATTTTTAACATTAAAATACAAAATACATCTCATTTTCCCTGAAAATACCAAATGCATCCCATTCCCCCTGAAAATACAAAATACTGTATTTTCAGAAACACAAATACAAAGAAATACATTTTTTGGGGTCCAAAATAAATAAAACACATGTATTTTGAAAATACTTTCACCACAACTTTTGACAAACTCACCGTTTCATTTGGCAAACTCGTACAAAAATGTCCTTTCGCCAAACTGACTTTCGTCAAAATGGCTTACAACCGCCAACTCTAGCATAATATGTAAAGAAAATTTTATACATTAAAAGGAAAAAAAAATTTTTGTATTCGCACATAATATGTATTTAGTATATGCTTATAAAAGTTTTAGCTAGCCAAACAGCCGATCTCCTTTTGTAATTTTAATAATAATATTTCGTTAGTATTTGCTAGTGATGCATAGTTGGTACATCATGGCAATCATGAAGTACTAACGGGTCCTGAGAAAATACACAGCTTCACCGCTTTGGGACTTTCGGGTAACCTAACCTAAAACGAAACAAACATGCTCCAATATGGCCTATGGGCCGTGTTTGAGTTATCGAATGTTACCCGAAAGTCTCCAAGCGGTGTAAGCGGTGGTGGTGTATTTTGTCAAGTCCCGTACTAACTGTCAAGGGATGTAATAAAAACGAAAAATTGTCGAACTGTCATCAGAATAAATGTGGCAAATGACAGAATATAACAACAATTATACAGTACACTGCGGACATAGAAACGAAGAAAATTATAAATTAAACGAAGTATATTTTTGTCATCTTGTTCACCTAGGCGGCTTAATAAAATCAACTTACTTCGGTCGCTAGCTATTTGCTAGAAATTGTTATCATTTTAACTGTGTTTATTGAGCAAATTATCTTCAATGAGTTGAAAGTATGGACATAAACCAAAATATTGTTACCCTTTAGCGGCGTATTTTATTTATAATCCATGAAAACAAAAACAATGTTGTAAGTTATTCTTGCAATTTATTTCATTTTAAAAGATTGGTGAAAGTTTTAGTTTATTCGAAATGGCTAGCTACGAAATATTTTACGTTGTATACTGCTTAATAGCACCCATAAACGGTGAGACACAATCAAACTTGGAGCAAAATCATTTGAATAATTCACTACAAAAAAATCAGTCATTAAAAATTGTAGATTTAAGTTTAGTGATAGGGGCATTTTTTGATTGTGCTGTATCTATAATCCACGATGATGAAGACTACAAGGTAATTGATTATACTGGGAACATTCCTCTTTCCGTTTTACATTTGGGTCGTCATCAAACAATTTTGGAAAGGAGAAAGTGGATTTTGACCCATGTGACGATATTTGTATTTTTGAAGACAAATTCTTTGCAGAAGACACCTTGCAAACTGAAACCATTGCATCCGTTGTGTAAGGACAATTTCGGCTTTAATGTGCTGATTATCTCTGACGGTTTAACAGACTATCATAATTATAATGCTTTCTTTATATATTTTCCGTTACAAATACGTAAAAATGCAACGAATAAAACAAATTCAATTAGTAACACCTTCATTGCAGAGATAAAATCCATTTATCTGATTTGTTTCCGTTGTTTAACAATGTGCGATTATGAATATGATTCAAAAATATTTTCGGTAATTAAAAATGTAACGTTCCCAAAAGTAGAAAGTAATGTAATACAGAATTTTAAAAATGACGTTTTTGGTTTTTATCATAAGGGAAAAATTGCAAAAGCAACATACTGTGGAGAAATTGTTAACAATACAATAAATATTAATTATACCCCAACACTAAAAATGAATAATTCTTTCAATGCGAATTGGATGTCTCCTTTTAAGCCTTTCAAAGCACAAGACGATTCATTAAATATGCTCCAAATAACACGAAATTTTTTGTTTGAAGATTTTCAATTTAATCGAAGCATGAAAAATGTTTTCGTGTCAGGAGGGCCACTAGTGCTTTTGACAACGATTTATCCTAGTGCCCCTCAGCGTATGTTTATCATTACTGGATCTTATAGCTGGAACTTTATAACTTGTTCTGGAGTGCAATTTGAAACATCTCAGTCCATTTATACGACACCTTATGACAACATATCATGGTGTTTAATCATTGTTTTCGGGATATTTCTGGCAATTTTAATCGTTTTAGAAGAAAAACTAAGAGGCAAACATTTCTTAAAATTTTGGTTTCAAAAATCAATTCTGCACAAAATATTTAACAACCTATCAATTTTGTTGGAACAAGGCGATATCACCATTAAATCTAAAAAGTTAAGTGTCTATTTCAGTTTAGGAATTTGGATTTTAATTGCTATAGTTATCAGCAATGCATACAAAGGTGTCATTTCGTCAAAAATGATTTTACCAATGGAGCCAAGAATGCAGTTTCATTTTATGAAAGATTTGAATGATTTCCTTTTAATTGGTCCGAATGCTGATAAATTTCGATTTGCAATGAAAAATTATTTAAAAAACAAGTATAATATGCAGTGGAACGTAGAACCTACCAAAGAATATGTGGAAAATCTTGTATTGGTTCAGAATTATCCTCAGAGTTGCTTATGCACAAATGTAATAGGGAATTCAACATTTGATTCATGTGGACAAAATAGGTTAAAAAGCAATTGCTCTGAATCTACGTTGGAACTAGGTTTTGCGAGTGATTCTTGTCAAAACTCAAACCGTTTAAGCCTGAGAGCTAAAAATCTCTTTCTTAAATATGAAATTGTTGGAAAAGAAGTGACTGAGTGGTACTGGAATGAAGTTTCAACTTTGATAGATGAGAAAGAACATTTATTCGAAAACTTCCCAATTCCAAGAAGATTTTTAATTGGTCAACCGGATACACGATGCAACGATTTTGAGCGCCCAGATCAAGTCAAAATTTTACAGAAAAGTCTTAATTTTGTCAAAAACTGTAAAAATAGGGCACACATTGACTACAACCACAAATTAGAATATCAAAAAAATTATGTTTTCCGCCATCGTAAATACATCAAAGGTCAAGACAAGGCTTTTCCACAGTCGATTATGATTAGAATTGACCGATTTTCTAACATTAATAGAGTTTATTTCACAGCTCAACGATTAATGATTTCGGGTATTTATAATTTGTTTGAGAAATGGGATAACATTTTTGAAATTTCCCAGCTTAAGCTAAAAATCAATGAAAACGCGTTCCAATTTGATAATGAGTGGGATTCTCATGTCGAGGGGAACTCAAATATTGTGTCTTTATTTTTTCTTTGGGCTTATCTTATAAGTGCAACTTTTCTGGTATTTTTAATGGAAATATGTTTGCAATGTTACCATCTGTAAAACAATATATGCCTACGGACCAAAATCAGATAGTGTCATAAATGTAATATATCAATTAATTTATTACAGGTATATATGTATGTATGTAAAAATGCCCTTTCAATTGTACTAATCGATGTACCGGTTCAACAAAAATTAATTTCGAAATGTCTTTTTAAGTCTTACTTGATCCGTATCAATCCTTATTTTCACGAATGGACAATTTTATCTAACAAATTGTTCTTTAAAAATAACCCATTGCTGCACATGTTTTACTAGAGAGACTGCAAGCAACACAAAATACAAAAACGCAAAAACAAAATGATCTATAATTTTACATTTACGCCGAAAAGTTAAATTACGTCGACCTAAAACTATATAGCGTCCAGTAGTAGTTTAAGTGTGGTCGTTCTTGCCCGGGTGTCTGAATTCCTCTGCCACATGACGATTTCCAGTGTCTTTGAAAGTTGAAATAAGTCGCTCAAGACTCTCCCTGTCATTTAAGTCTTTTCTTAAAAGAATGGTAAATAAGCGATCGCTTTTCTCAAATTCCGTTGGCTGCTTTATCTGTAATATGATCAACGGTTGATTATCTTTAAATATTATACATCACCTAATTCACTTTCAACATTGAAATCCGTAAAACTCACTATTTCCTCCTTTTCTGTGGATGAAATCATGTCATATTGTACAAGGTAGACGCATATTTGAAGGATGTTTGTTAGCTTATCAGTCAGATAATATAGCCTGGATTTTATAATTGACTCCACTGACCGGGTTTCGTATCTGGTAGGCCATTCTTCAATTGGGTTAGCACTTTTTTTCTCATGAACTTTTGTGCTCACCCTGACTAAGGAAATTTAATTGAAAACACAAAAAATGCATTACAGATTTAAAGTTTTACATGGCTGGGAAAATAAAAATTACCTTTTTCGCTGCCTTTAACTTCCTTAGCAGAGGAGCCACTGGATGTTTCTGCAACTTCTTCTGTATTTCAATTAATCTATCAGCATCAATAAACGTATTAACTGTATTTAAAAAAATAAATTACCTTCTGGTTTATCTTTGGATAGTGGGACAAAATTTTGGCTTTCTTTCGCATCTTCTACTTTGATTGTTGCAGTGCTTGCATCCTCATCGAAATAATCACTTTCTATTTCAGGAAATGAGACGTGATGATTTGACAGTTTGTCAAACTCAGAAGCTGACAACTCTTTCCCTGACCAATTTTGCTCATGTCTCTCAATGGAGTAGAAGTTTGATGGTTTCGTATTACAAATACCGTAACGAGACAAAAACGCCCAATCATGAGAGCTACTGGAATTCTCTTTAGAGTTCCATGGAAATCTCCCTATAACAATTTTTTGGACAGTGTTCACAGCGGAGAAGTTTCTAAAGAGTTTAAGGATTGCGTTCCTGTCACTCATTTGACGAAAATCTTTCAATTGCCGTATTACCACGACCTTACAATTGTTCAGAAGACATTTCATCTCCTTCTCGCCGTCACAATCAGAAAAACTTGTTTCTTCTAATATAATTGTCTTTAGAGAAAATGGTAGATTGTGCTGATTTTCAGAAAAGCCGCAAAGTTTGTTAGAAGGCCCTTTTAATTCTAAGATTTTCAATGTCCTCGGTAACTTTTGAATATCAAGCATGACATCTGATTCGTTGTAGTGGTATGACAAATAGTGTAATTGGCAATGAAAAATGAAATTAGACAATTCATCTTTATTTTTCGAAGTAAATTTTGGATGTTCGATTTTTAAAGCAGTGAGAAGATTGCTATTCCAAGAATCGTCATTTTTGGCAGCACATGAAACATTTGAGTACTTTATTATTGCATATTTGCATTTTTGAGCAATGATAGATAAATCTAAAATGAATTTTTTCGAAAATCCCGTTTTGATTTCAAGTTGGTTAACAGTCATTCTTAATAACTCGGATGTTTGAATTTTTTCAACAGGAATCCCATCTTTTATAACCTCTACTTTTGAAATGACAAGACTGTCAAGGTTTTGACTCGGATCTTCTTTCGTTGCAAGAATTACTTTTGTTCCATATAAATCTAATTCGACAATATTTCGGATTTGATTCAAATCAAAAATCATGTTATTTCCAACAACTTTCATTCTTTTGATTTTATTGCAGCAATTTAAAAGATCATTAACGCAAAAATTGTCAAGAGTTACATTGTCTTGACCAACAAACTCCAGAGAATTAAACTCCAAAGTTTCTATGTTGGGTAGTTCGACCATTGGTCCTTCGTAATCATTGTCAGGAGGCATCACTTTAATCGTCATATTAATCAATAGTAATGATTCAACAGTTGGTGGCAAACTATTCCAGGGAATGGTGTATTTCGTCCCTTGTGACGAGTCCAGATGAATGCGTTTCAGTGATCTGTTAGCACACAAACAGTCAGAAAAATCTACGGTTTCTAGATTTGAACCGTCGTCTTTAGTTATTTGAGTATTGATCAATTTTATCTCATCAGTGATCTTCATGGCTGCAAGCTTTTTTTCTGATAATGAACCTTTTTCTACTATGAGCTGCTTTCTCTGTTTTAAAGTAATTTCTTCTGCATATTTTTCAACTGTATGTGTTAATATATTTGTTTCATTCGTCAATTCCATGGCTTCTTCAAAACTTTTCAGTGAATCAGGCTTAGAAACATCAATTGAAAAATTCAGCGACTGTTTTGTGTGAACAATTTTCGACGGTTTTCTTTCATAGAGAATTTCTTTTATTCTATTTGTGTTTCCCAATCTCCAATGAGATACTAACAAATGGCCAATGACAATATCCCTCGTCAGTTCCTTCTCCAAATCAAAAACCTCCATGTGGACATCATCACCATCATTAGAAAATTCCTCGTTGCTCATGTCTTTTGTCAGTAAATCTTCCAGGATGTTCACACTTTCCTCGTGTTGTTCATTCTTGTCCAAACAAATAGAATAGTTGAATTTGGTTGTGTTTGTTTGTAATTCTGAATCAATAAACCTCGCCAGTGTAGATGCTTCTTTGAATTTTTGCTCTTGTAAAAGTTTATGCAGCTGCTTTGGTTCTAGTAACTCAGTTCTGATATGTGGAAACTGTTTTCGCAAGGATTCGTCAGCGTATTTTGTAAATGGGAATAGTTTATACTCCAAAAATCCGTTCCCGCTAAATATTTTCCTCAAGGTCTCCATTTGAGAATTTCTGCCATTATGACGAATGATTGCTTGTGGCAATGGATGCAAATTGAGAATGGTATTATTTATTAGATTAGTGCTATCTACGAGGTAATATTTTTTAAGTAGATCAACTGCTCCCTTCGTTTCTTTTTGCCCTAGAAGAGCACTGAAAATGTCTATATCGATATCTCCAGGTCGAATGTAGCCACAAGTCAGCAAAATCTCGTGGGCCAATTTACCTTCCTCTTCTGCAAGAATAATCCGTAGTAACTTTTTGAAATTTCGGTTGATTGGCTTTTCATAATCATCAAATGGAGTATCAACAATACTTTCGATTTCATTTTTCTCAATGAAAATATTGATATCAATATTTCTATTTCTATTCAAAAATACAGTGGACAACTGAAGAGCCAAAGGAAGATTGCCTAGCAATTGACACAATCTTTTCAATTGATAATACGAATATTGATTTTTCAGATTCATTTCTAGGAATTCCAAACTCTCTTCTTCAGTAAAAATGTCCAATTGTAAATCCGTAAATTTTGTGTTCCCAATATTTGCATTTCCCCAATCCGTTTTTCTCGAAGTGACCAGACAGAAATTTTTTTTATTGCCTATTGGCAGCAAGTTTAAGATTCCTTTATCTCCTGAACAACTTCCTGCGTTGTCAAAAATCCAAAGACATTTGAATTTGGATAATGCCTCAAAACATTTCCCAGAAAAATCCTTTAGGTTAACTAACTCGTTTCGTTTTTCAATTTTTAAATCCCTCGCCAACATTTTAAAAGATCCGAGCATACTTTCGTGACTTCCGTAAGCATCTCCACAATCAATCCACAGAATGTGGTTATAGTATTCCTCATAGTGATTAGCGTACCATTTGGAAGTGAGCGTCTTTCCAAGGCCACCCATTCCAGAGTATTTGGCTCCATCTGGAGACTCGCAGACTACGACTATTCGGTTTTCGTCTTTTAAAAGTCGTTGGTGTAATTCTTCCACAAGTAATTTAGATCCAACCTTTCTTTTGTACAATGAATTTATCAAATTCTTTTTCTCTGGCCACCATTTGGATATTTCTGGGTGCGGAAGCGTATTTTCCGACTCGTTTGTTTGTGGAATTCCTTCGATTACATCTGCGCAGTGCTCGTTATTTGTTTCTCGTAATATTTGCAGAAAGCGCTCTCTGATCCTTGTCCAATCTTTCTTTTGGATCAAAGCTAGCAATTTTGAAGCTTTCCCCACTAATGTATATTCATTTGCCTGTAGTTATAATAGCCATGTATTAAATAGTGTTAAACGTAATATCCTAACCTATTGAAAATGTTTTTATTCGTCAACGTGGTGATACTTTGCAGCAAGCTGAGCTCTTGTGTACATACATAATTTGCAGTTTTGTCAAGGAGGAGACCCATTAGCATACGCCGGAAGTGTGTTTATTTAAAATGCCAAAAAATTTACCCAAAAATTTGCTAAAAATAGCCAAAAAG
>JAAAYG020054290.1:0-10773 GCA_009936455.2 Tomocerus minor
TTGCAAATAATTTAGCAATGAAATATTAATTCCCAACATCTATAACAGATGACCTTCCTTGACGATATTTCTTTTATTCATGCACTTTGAAGCAAAAGCTTTTTCTATTATGTTGACTTAATTTTCGAAAATCCTTTCAAGGATGAAGCTTCAACATTTTAATACGTAGCAAAAGCTTAGCATCACCCATACCTTTCATTAATTCCCAGGTGTAAAAAATTATAACGTAATTGCCAGTTATAGAACAACAGAAGTATTAATTGACTTAATTTTCGAAAATCCTTTCAACGAACATTTTCAGAATTTCTAACAATGCCACCATGATGGCAATTCTTATGAAATTCAGAAAATGCGAATAGAATTTATGCATGCATCTTTCTGTATAAGACTGTTATACCTACTAACAAAAATACCAACTGCATGGCTGATCTGAGCCAAGCTATGCAGATGAAAAAAATATATTGAAAATTTTGTTTGTACCACTATTCCTTATACTTACGCTACAATTGGCAAATATCTCATTTCCTTGTAACTATAGCTGTTTGTTATGCGTTATGATGATATAGAAGGATAGAAATCTTCTTAGAATACTTAAAAGTGATAGTAATAAGACATGCACCTCTATGAGCATGTACGTTTGCTATATGCCAGTCATAAAAGTACAGTTTGTTTGTAAGCTGAGCGCACCAGTAAAAAATATGAAGATTATGATGCTTGTTGCTTCTCCTCTGGCAGAAACTGGCAATAAAGTGAAAGAGTTTCTCTTTTATCGATAATAAACTCCTGAAATTTACAATGAGTTATCTAGGAGTAATCCTGAGCAATTCGGAGGGTTTATGATCGGAGTAAAGTATGCCAAAGAAGATCTCAAGAACACCCTCCAGTATCCATCAAATAACTCTTAAACCCAATTAATTTCTCATTTCAATTGAGTAGGCCACGCCACTGCTACACTTTCAAATCTTGCCTCATCACTTACAACGCGGCATTTGAAAGGCGATTCATGTGTGACAAATCTCCGTGGTCAATTTACTTCCGAAATTGCTTTTCATATTCAAAAAATATCGAATTTATGCAGAAATTTCAATCCATCAGCTGTAGCAGCGCTTAAAACGATAGGGAGAAGAGAAACTAGTCAATGTCTGCTCTCGCAGATCCCGAAGGAGTGAAGTAAAGTCAAGAGTTGGGGGAAAAGCATTTTAAGAGTCTTCAAGTCAATGTTCATATCCGAGAACAGCACCCACCCCAGAGTCTAGGCAGTCGTCGTCGAATATCAATTCTCCCATTTTATTTCACATACATACATATAGGCATTAGAGTGGTGGTAGAAGTACAATGGATGACGTAAAATGGTCAATCACTTTCCCAAGCAATTTTCATCCATTTTCTTGATTTCGTTGATTTCCCTCGATTTCCATTTTCCATCTCATATTTCCTTTCTTTCGAAACTTATATTTAAGTTGAAGGGTTAGGCTTACGCCTCCAGAATAAGGATGTGATCCAAAACATTACATGTTTCCATACAATAATGCCCTTTTGCATGTCTTCACGATCCACTAGTGGAGTGGCCCTCAGGAATGAACGGAAAAGGAAAGCAGTACATGTGGCCACTCTGAGAGTTGAAACCTTAAATGCTAACTTCCAACAAGGCCAATATCATAGGAGACCACACCATGAGAACGGAAAAGGGATAAAAGGAGAAATCTAAAACGCGTAACTCGAAAATGAACTCAAGTGAAATGAGCTGCGATGAAATGAAATAAAAACGAGAAGACTTGACTCTCCAACCCCCTTTTCCACCTAAAAGTCCGTGACTTGAGCAAAAGAGATGAATGTCTTACGCACACGTAATACATGTAGTTATATACGTCTAGAATTTATATACTATATATATGTTCTTATATACAACTTTTCTATTACGTCTTTGTATCTGTATAGGTATGTATATATAATATGAGTAGTTTCCAGGCAGGACTAGCCAATCCGCTAGCCATCGTCAACCATCCAAAAAATTCAAACAAATCGTGCAAAAAATATGCATATGCCAGATAGTCGTTTCGAACGGACATTGCTATTGCAAAAAAAAATCTTTTAAGGTTTTCGTTGGACAGAAAGGAGAGAGCTGTACTATATTATTAAGTCATGCTGGAGAAGAAGTAAGTGTAGTTTATAGTGTTGTGTAGTTTACTGGTGGAGAAATTCTTTAGAAATGTACTGCGAATGCAATCTACTACACTCGAGTCAGTCATTCAATTCCAAGGAGAGCGAGAGAGATCGAGGGCATTGGGATGTCCATGTTCTTCTACGATGGATATATCTAGAGGAGAGTAGTGCTCAGGAAGAAAACCGTGTTTTATATACTTCATACACTCCACTGTCTCTTCCAGAGCCCTAGCCACACTCCTGCTTAGCTGTAGATATAGGAAATCGCCGAGAAAAGAACCAACAGCTCCCTACACAAAGTTAACTTTGCAACAGAGTCAAATTGATGGACGAGGCAACGAACCTGGCAGCTCGAAGTAAAGTGATGGCTTCTGCATGCTTGCCCGTGTGAAGAAAAATGGCGATCCGCTCCACGGCCGTCGTCCTGTCAAATAAAGTGGAAAAATATTAAAATTTCTTGGGAGACCTCAGCTCACTGGATCAAAGCCAGCAAGTAACACAATCAACTATCAGTTTCCTTTCATATTATAAAAGTAAAGTCCGTTTTATTCATTTTGATTTAAGATCATAATATCTGGGCAATAGATTTCTTTCGTCAGCTGCTACAAGTAATAAAATAAAATAACTTGAATATGCTCACGTTTATTCGCTTTAGCTTCAAAAACTTCCCACCCAAATATACAAAATTATACATATATTCATATACATTACATCCAAACGTTATATATAGAAGTAGAGTAGGAAAGTAAGACATGTAAAAACACTAAGAAAGTGGCAGAGAAGCAAGCAAAGTAAGACATGAATGTTGTCGCAAAGAAATAGAGAGGAAAAAGAAAGTTGTTTACTCACACACGATTGAATGGAAGTATTCAATTATTTTTAAACGATCAATCTCCTCCAACTGGGAGTCACATTGACCTATATACAACAACAAGCAACTGCCTAATAAATAAATAAGTAGCATCTTGCACCAAATCAAATACACTACACTAAAATTTCATTTCTCCATACTTGTTTTTCTTCTCTAGCTTCGCATCAATAAATTCAGCCATATTTTCCTCGGGTGGACCATTTAATTCATTTTCCCAGCTCACAATCAAAGTGAATGGAGTATCTGTCCTGATTTGTTGCCCCAAGACACCTTCCTTCCCCACTAATTCCACATAACACGTTTCCTTCCATATCCTCGCTCGACATTTGCACCCCTGAGTTGCTCCACAGGAGAGGAATATCCTATCGCCTTTCTCCTATCCTTTCTCTCTCCAATATAAACTGTCTAATAATAGCAAATGCAATACCTGTCTTTCATCTTATTATCTCAGGCCATAATATTATTCTATCCGATGTCTCCTAGAGATATACCTAAGCATTGCGTTTCATTTATTTACTAGCCAGGAGGAGGTTGAGGTTGCTGTCTGGTTCTTTTGATATAAAAATCCTTACTGGATTCAATTGAATCCAATCCGAGCATTCTATTTACAGTGAAGTGAGAGAGGAAAACAAAGGGTACAAATAGCGCAAAACAGCAATGAAATGAATCAGGAAGGAAATCAAAATGCCAATCCGTATTCTCGAGTGCACACCGAGTTAGACAAGGTAGATGGCTGCCTTGTTCTGCTGTGTACACAACTCAAAAAATAAGACACTCATTCTCTGTCTGCAGTCTACACACACCACTTCATATTCAGCTTTTGATGAAATTCTTTCCGCTATCCATACCACGCTATGAGGAATAAGAAGAAGAAGCTACTAAGCTTTCTTCTATCATCCAACCGACCTGCCCCTGTTTTTTTACTGTAGGCATGAGGCAAGTAGGCAAGACAAGACAAGCACTTAACTTTACTGTTATATGTATCTGTTCCGTTCTTAGAGCCATCTTCCCTTATTGCTCTCATAAGTTTAAAATACAACCTATGCTCTATAACACTTATTATATTTCTAGTACCCACTACCTACCAACCACTACCACTCTGCCAAATATAATGTTATAGTTATGGGGAGTCTGTCCTGGTAGTCGCGAAAAAATTTACGCTATACAGCTTAGGCTCCCCTAATAAATTTTCAAGGAATGAGAGAAATCCGTACTTATTTCCCACTTTTCTTCGCTCTGCAACTCCTTCAACAAAACGCTCAGGGATGCAATGAAACTGCGAAGTGGGAAGAGAAAAGAACCGGTGGACTGCAGAAAAATCCGAAGACAGTAATATACTTCTTGGCATTACACAATGCTCACTCTCACTCTCACTCTCTCTGTTAAGCTCGCCCACCTCCTTTATCTATTCTACAACACACACCACTGGACTATCACACCAACCAAACCGCCATCAACCACCACACACACAAGGTATATACATACACCTAGTATATAATAAAAACTACGAGTTTCTCTATTATTCTCGATTAGACGAGATGACTTGCTAGATATGTGCAATCTACCAGAATAGCACTTCCAACTTACACTACACACTACATTCCTCTCCTCGGTATGTATTTGATTTCTGGGTCAGCGGGCTCCCAACAAGAAATTTTTCTTCTAATATATCAAAGTCTCTCTCCTACTCTGATTAAATATCTTCTAGAAATCCTGTCAGCTGAATATTTAATGATTGAAACCCCAAACGGACGATGAGTTATACTATTGAACGCTCTTTGCCTTACTTTTACACATATCTAACAATGACAGATAGCTTGTAAGGGTTAAAAATCCATTTAAAGGAGTCTACTACTCTAAAGTAGTCTACTCTATATAGACATCATATTATATTTATCTCATCTTTCCTAGTGTATAGTTATTCAAACAGGAAATTAGGCTTTAATAATGGACCATCGCATCTCATTGTTTGTGCACAAAAGTGAAAGCGGAGAAAGTTGAGTAGTTTTTTGTTTGGCCACTCATACGAATATAGTTTTTTCTAAAGAACGCTTACTCCTGTGCTGTGTGTGTAAAGCTATCATACCATACCATACCAATGTAGGGAGATAGGAGGAGGTTAAAAGATAATGTAGATAAGACTGAGGAAAGATGGATAGTAAAAGGAGTGTGATTAAAAATGGAAAACCTATGTAGTTAAAATTCAAGACTTGCCAAGTAAAAGCTTTGACATGGTGAGCTGGATAAAAAATAATCAAAAGTCTCGTCTAACAAAAACTGAACAAAGACTTTAGTAAGTGCAAGACGAAGGAAAACAGGCTGACTTTGCTTTTTTCCTTCAAGAAAGTTGAATAAAGCAGTACAGACAAACTATGTACATGCTTCTCTTGACAATGGAACACAATATAATAATAACTAAGTAAGTATATAGTGAATCGTGATAGAAGTCACGTCAACCAACCCCGTCAAGACCTACTTACTTATATATATATATATACGTATAGTCAAAAGTCAGAGAAGAGGAAAGAAGAGAAAAGAGCTGTGCTGCTGCGGGGAAGTGGGTATCATACAGAGAAGAGGAGAGAAAAGAGAAGCGAGGAAAAGAGCATGAGGCTGCCTCACAAAAGTACCTAAATTTACAAACAGTCTCATAAAGAGTAGAGTCAAAAAGGCAGAAATCCTGGAACGCGTAAAAAGAAGCAAACCAACACTCTAATAAATACTCTTCGTCCCACATCCTGGATTTTCATTTCTCTCCTGGAAGCAGCACAAGTCAAGTCGAGTCAACTGCTAACAATGAGGGCAAGGAAGAGTCACTATCTCTCTCCTATCTTTCGCTCTCTCTCTCTCTCTCTCTTTGTACGTATCTGTAGAAAGTAGGAGGAAGGCCAAGTTAAAAACCAACTTTGGCGGATCCTGGCATCGTTTAGGAACAAGTTAGACAAGGTCCGACGTAGCCCACCCATCTCAAATGCATCTACTGCTAATAGAACACATCAAATCTAAAGAAAAGAGGAGCGACTAAAGAAAGCAGACATAAATGTACATAGAAAATAGAGAAAGTCTCACTTTCGCTACAGTTCTTACTTTTGCTCATCGATCGGCACATCAGAGGCAGCATCGAAGGGAATCACATTCACATTTCCATTGGCAGTAGCTCCCGCCGTCGCTTCATCCGGCAATTCACTTGATAAAAGAGCAGAGGAGATTTGTCCGGAAACTCCATTCCAAGCTTCTTCCAGTTCGGATGAGCTCTTTGTGGAGCCACGACGAGGCTTCTTCGCCTTTTTACCCGCTACACAAAACCAAAACCATATGATTATTTCGCAATTTTTCCACAATAATTTTCGCTAGTCCAATCTCTATTTTGCTTGGCTAGACTTTAGAGCATATATTTATACCTATGTTCCTTACAGAACAGAAAAGAGGTAAGGCTAAGATACAACTAAAGTACTATAAGTAGTTTCCTTCACAAAAGCTTTTCCACTGACAAAGTATTTTCCTTACAACCACCACAGTGCACTCTCTTTATGTATTGTATTCATCCATTTCTCCTCTTTTGGAACACTTTCTCTGAATTTTCTTATTTTCACCGCCTCCTCTCTGCCAAAAACATGGCTCGCTCTCTCAGTTCCTCATCTATGTACTACTGAAAAATAGAGGACATGTCTTATATTGAAACATACAGCAGGAACAGATGGAGAGTGAACCATTGTCTACCACTACTCTCTACAATCTTAGCACATATTATTATATCTGCTTGGACAAATAGCCAAAAAAACTAAAAGAGTATTCAATTGCATGTATATATCGGGACCTAAGTACAAACAATAGGAGCCGATCCTCTAGCAAATGATGAAACTCAAAAGAAATGCTTAGTCAGTTGCATCAAACGTCTTTCTTACTATTACGATACAAAAAGGCACACACACATTGTCCCCCTAGTCATAGTCTCTTGCCTTTTTTAGGACGAATCCCAAGTTTAGGGTTACTTTACAATTGGACAGTTCTGTGTCCCTGATTGTATCCAGTCAAATAAAATCCTTAGGTTAGAGACCCTAAGTGTGTTACAGTAAAACAAGGATGGGATTCTAACTTTATCTGCCTCCATCCTGCCTATTTCTAACTAACTATATTACCATCCTCAATCCTCACATATAGAGACACTCACACGACCACTCACTACATACTCTGCTAAGTTAAACAGTAACTGGAAATAAAAGTCACAGCTTTTATCATAATAGCTTCCTAGTTGCCCTATAATTTCAAGATAACGTTTCAATAGTGGGAGCCAAATTGGACGATTAAATGAACATAGCTGTAGTTCGTGAAGGAATTAATTGGAGCAACACCGTAGGCTACTACAGGGACAAAAAAAGACTGAATTGAAAGTACCTAAAGAGCTCTTCTAGCTAGTAATTGACGCAAATAGAAGTCTCCTGGCTCTCCAAGAAACTAAACCAATCATTTGTACGTAATAGAAGTTCAAATTAAAAAAGAATAAAATGAAGTCAGTAGAAGTAGGTATTGGTGAAAAGTAATTTTTAGTTGGGATTAAACTTTCTCCCAAGACTTTCCTTTCAACTCCCATTCAATCCAAGTACATAATGCCTCACGATATTCTAAAAAAAGTAAGTTCGTTTTAACAATTTCACTAATACCTACTACGTAGGCAAAGTGTGTGAATATCTAGGGAAAAAAACGAAGAATTCTACAATGCAATGTGTAGATATTGAATTGAGAAGAAAAGGTAGCTACAAGTTCTTTGTTAGACTTACGAGTTACTTTATTTCACACAACCTACTAACATAGAAAACAGTCCTTGCCTTCAAGTGAAAACATAATATCTCTCTATAGCTTTCTTTATGTCAGTTTCCCTTTGAAAAAACTACCTGAAAGTTAGAAAAGTGACAGAAACTTTTGGTTGCTGTTATGTGCAGATTTCACTCCATCATTTCCTATTCTGATTGTGAGGACTCTTCTAGCTTTGCCCAACTAGACTATACACAGTCAGTAGAGTCAATGTTATTGTAGTGCACGTCTCTCTTGGCTCTGACTGAGACTCTTCAGCAAGGCATTCTTCCCCGAGTGTGTCTCGCGTTCGCATTGGACGACCTAGTAGTACTACCAGTTCTCTCTCCATCAGTTAAATCAACTTAGCTTAGCTCCTTCAGCAGTCAAGTCACTGCCTCAAGTCGGGATTCTTCTACAGCTACTAGACTTACTCCCTTCCCTGACGTGCCAACCAAACTCATGAGATTATATTCTTATAAAGATTTCGAGACAACTGTAGTGGTCCAAGTGACAGAGGAGTGAAAATGAAAGGAAATGTCATATTGACTTTCATCTCACCATTCAAAATATAGGAGAGAAAGTGGATTCGCGACGCGAAAAAGAAAATATAAGACAAAATCACATTATATTACAGGAGAGTCGACCCAATTCTATCAAATAAACCTCTTTCTTTCTCTCAAAAACTAAAGATAGCTACCTAGAAACGAGCAGTCTACCTTCTGCAACTAAAAAAATGCCTTCACTCAATGTACAATACATGTAAGTAGGGATGGTTATGGTATGCTTATCTCAAATTTTATTTTATCTCTGTGTAAATAGATAGAGTAGCCAGTATACAGTTACAATTTGATTTTATTCCAGAGAAACTATGTGCTTTCTCATTTGTTAGCTTTATGTTACGTCATCGAAGCCCAAATGGATTGTCCGTGGTGTACATCGTATTTCATGTATATTGCATTTGAATTGTCTGCATTGCATTCAAACTCAGTTTGCAGAGAGACTGAGAGAGAGAGAGAGAAAGAAAGAGTAGTTTCGATTTTCTCACCACGACCAACGAACCGACCAAAGTATTTCTCCCTGATGTACTACTACAATGCAAGCCGTACATACTACAATACAGATGGATCTATCCGTATTTTTATGTCGGTAACATTTCTTCCGTTCCTTTACTCAGTTGACGACTCCTGTGGGCTTCTTTTCCTACCAGTGTCCTATCCATGGAAAAAAATGGAGCACATTCAAATCTACTCTAATCCACAATTCCAAATATTCCAACACAGAAAGAAACCAAGCAAGTAAACCAACCGAGAGCACCGCATCCTCTCTCAACTACTAAAACCATATTATAAAGAAACAGAATATGGTCTGGAATCATAAAATAAACGCAGAGAACAGTGTACACTACCTAATACTACCAAACCAGCTAACATCCAAACGAATCCAACAGAAGAGAAAGAGATCACGACGACCTAGCTACATATAGGAAGGAAGAAGGACGAGCATTCAACATTCATGTCATTACATTATATCTGACTGACTGACTTGACTGCACTGCAACGACAGATATTCTACCGTTACATTACATTGCATTACATTACTACTCACTATACTGTAACAACATTACATAAAACACTATCATAATAGCAAACCAAGCTCAATGTAATATCTCCTGGAATTCTCTCAATATATATGCAACTTATTTTTCAGAGCTTTTTTGATGCATGTTCATGCATCTACTTATAAAAAATATGTAGCATTCCTCCTATTAGTATTCCTTCGTCTTCTCTAATAATCCTGCACATTAATACCGTAGACTTAGTAGACTATCACATTCATATTCAAAACAAACAGAACACAGAGCCAGATATATCTATACATCTTATTATTATAACCCTAATGCTCTATGGGTCTAAATGTAAATGTTCTACTATTACCAATGTCTACAACGCAATTTCTGCAAACGAGATTTTTGCTGTAAAATGATAAAAGGCCAAGGACTAGAGAAATCCTCTTCTTTCTTTAATATCCCAAATCTCACGGCTTCTTTATTGTATAACACGACAATTCTCCTATTGTAGTACTGAGGTATAAATATGTTCATAATGTTCAATACTATTTCTTTCCATCAACAGTCACGCTCATTTCATTCTCATATCATTCCAGAGCAATTCATGAATAGCCAAATGATAATAATATAACTAATCCTAAATTTATGTCTCATCTCAAAATCAAATATTATGCATCAAACATGTCGAAAAATTTTACAATCAATTTTTTAATGCATACTAATGTTATGTTGCGAGTTTGCGAGTGTCTTTTCCAGAAAAATTCTTATTCCTACAATACAGGAATAGCATAAAATATAGGCAGAAATACCTATAGTACTAAGTAAAGCGACTTTTTAATACCTATCTGTATATGTACAAGATATTTATGTGGCATATGACACATATAAGTATCATGGTTTTAAAATTATCTCTCAATTACTTTTCATGACATAGGCTCCTAAGTATTCTTATCGCATTTAATTTATTGCTAATAAAAGAGGAGTGCCCTTTGAGATTCGATTCCATCTCTCACTATGAATTTAATTAAAACGACATCTCAATCTAATGCATGTCGTTTTACAAAGGATGAAATATGTTTATGAGGGCAGTCAGGTCCAAACGGCTCTCAAAAGCAATAACTCGGCTTTTTAAAAGTGAAATGAGTCAAGAGAAGTCAAAAGTCAAGAACAGACCTTATAGAGATGTAGCTTTAGTGCTTTAGTTTAGTCGACTCGAGCGACCCGATGGAAAATTGCTCTATTTTCTATGTCATAGTTTCACACTCCTCTTTCCCTTCATCCTATATATTCCTTCCATCCCATTATTAAGAAACGGCCTCGTTTCTTTATAGCTTCCTTTAGTCTGTCTGTCCGTACGTACGTTCGTTCGTACGTACGT
>JAAAYG020054301.1:0-10770 GCA_009936455.2 Tomocerus minor
GATAATAAAAATTACGCAATTCAATGGATTGACTATTTAGGATAGTTTATTATTGTGCATTTGTGCATATTGTGCATTTGTGCATTGTTTTAAAACTCGCATGTAGGGAGAATAAAGTTAATGCAGGACTACACAATACATGTCAACTAGATTGGGATTAGTATTCGTATTGCGTTACGAAGTAGGGAGGCGAAAATTAAATTTTCTGGGGATAGACTTGCAAACAACTGCTAATTGTTTTTTTTTCATTCAAGAGTGCTGGTTCGCTGCTATTGTCATCATTCATTCTCCTGATAACAACGAAACAATTGGATACCATAAGAGGACTTTATTATAGTGCTGCAATATGAAACTGACTTTCTAGTATCTATGTATTGTGACATTATTGTGACATTGTGAGATTACTATATAGATGCAGAAAAAGACCATAATATAGAATTGAAGCGATCTGCAGACAGTTTGCAAAACATTTTTTGATGAAATCATTCCCAATTTATTTAAAAAATACTCTGCCTGCATAGTGCATGTACATACAATAAATACCGGTACAACAATCTTGTATAAATAGTGTTACTCATTAGTGTACTACTCAATATAACAAATTCTACTCAATATAACAACGACATAAGTGCGTCGCTAAAACTGCCACAAATCGTTCGTTAAAATGTCTTGGATAGAAGATCCAGAAATTTCCCAATTTAAGGATTTCAATCTTACTGAATTGAATATCGATGAAGCATGGATCAATGTTTCTACATCTACAAGGAAGAGTTTATGGCTTTATGAATTATCATTGAATTGTCATGAGGTTGGTAAAGAAAATTAATGCATTCAACATTTACATTCTAATTGGTAATTGCGTAATTATTTTCTTGTAAAAGTTTCTACTCGGGTAAGGGGTAACTACATTTAGGTAAAGGGTAACTTTATGTAGAATATGTAGTTGCACTTTATCATGGATGTATGAATATACGATTCCGTATAAATTCCGTCTGCTCTTAGTTCTTTACTTGCAAATACCATGATTCATACCATGATGCTATACTTATGTTTTTCAGTGTCCATTTCAATTAAGCTCAAATAGAGGTATTACAGAAAACCAACCCCTAGTTAAAAAGATCAAGACAGTTTATCCTGTCACATACCGGTTGAGAACATCTAAAGAAGAGCCTATCGTTGGAGTCCTTAATGACAGGTTAAAGTACATAAATATTATTATCCTTGCGTGATTACGTAACAATTTGCGAAAGGGCAATGAAAATATTTATTTTCTTTTTCAAATAGCCAAAAGTTCTGTGAGCTCTCTCATCATTTCGGTGAATTTGGGGTTTATGATCTAAAAGTTACAGACAGAAATAAGGACAGCACTTCATGCGAAATTATCACAAAACTGGAGCCTGTGAACATATATTTCCGTAAGTTGGTATAATAATTGAGGTGGCCCTTTGGTATTTGCATGTCCTTGAGATATTTTCTTAATGCATGTAAAACATTAACATGTTCGTGATGTTTTCAGCCATTCTGATAGCTGTACTATTCTATTCTGCTCTTGCAATTGTCTGGTATATCCTCTCAAAACACAAACACAATTTGAAAGCCTGCTACCTAAAAGTTCTTAATCGATTTACACCAAACCGAGATGTAAATTCTCTCGCGGAACCTTTGGCATCATCTTCATCTACAAATGAAATCCCGGAAGAGAACAAGGTAGGTGTTAGTGGTGTTGCATTCAGCACACAACAAGGCATTTCCGAAAGTTCCAGTAGAAAAATGAAATCAAAGTCCAAAAAGAAGAAAGCAAAAGAGTTACCCATTTCAAGTCAAAACACACGTCAAAGTCCTTCAGAATGTTCCTCTCTGTCTGGAGAAGGTTAAATGTTTTACAGAATAAAACCATTCAGTAAATCCTTTTTATTAGGATTACAAATATCAATTTTTTACATACACCCCATTTGTGTTTTACACAAAACTGGAAAAAGTTTATCGTAAAAGTGTACTTTCTATAGATAACTTTATACTTTTAGATTCAGGTGTGGCTCCTGTGCATGCCAAAATAAATGACCAGGACCCAGCCACTTCTGCAGATCCCACACAACGTCTTCTAAAGCAGAAATGTGCTCAGTCTGTTGTGAGTGTTAGTAATGTTAACCTCAAACGTTTACGATTTTTGGATACATTTAGGGGGTAATTATTCACATCCCAAAACTTATTGCATAACAAAAACAAAAAGGTTTACATTTTAAGTGTAAGACCATTTTTACAGAATTTGTATCGTTATGATGATATTTGTTAATGATGGGGGAGCTGACTATTACTTTCTGGAGCATGCTACGTGGGATGGACTTTATATAGCCGATTTGATTTTTCCATGGTTAGATATGTTTTGTACATTTGAGCATCTATTATGTAATGCATATTTCTACATTTCATTTTATTTATCAAAGAATTGTTTTATACTGCATGTTGATGCACCTAGGTTCTTAATGGGAATGGGAATTTCTATCCCTCTGAGTATTACTGGACAATTGCGGAGGGGAAACTCTGTATGGAATATTTTCCAGAAGATTTCTATTAGGTCATGTAAACTAATTTTCATTGGCTTAGTACTGAACTCAGCGAAAGGTTCTGACCCAGCAAGCTTAGGACTCCTTAGACTTCCTGGTGTGTTACAGCGATTTGGGATATGCTACTTTGTTGTCGCTTCCCTATTCTTAATCGGTAGTGCTAAGAAAGTCAATTCCCACATAGCACTACAAGAAACGGTAAAGATTCTCAAGACATATTATAAGCAGATGTCCTAAGATGTGCTTCTATTTTTAACAGCTATTTTTGATTCTTACTTTCTTACAGGAAAATGCACCTATCATTTCTACCGTAATTGATTTGAAAATCCTGTGGGTTCCATGGCTGTGTATTACATCAATCCTTGTTCTCCACTATTGTCTGACCTTTTTTCTGCACATTCCAGGATGTTCAACGTAAGGAAATAATATATTATAATACTTCGTTAGTCCGTGCACGCAACTGTAGCTGTAAAGCAGCCAGCTAAATCTAGTAATAAGCTTTTGTATATTGTAGGGGATACCTTGGACCAGGAGGACTGCATGATGGAAATTCACATCCTGCATACTGTGTTGGAGGAGCTGCCGGATACATTGACAGAATGATTTTTTCGACAAACCATATTTACAAGTGGCCAACTTCCAAATCCGTTTACAAATCCGATGCATATGATCCGGAAGGATTTCTGGGGCTATTAAATTCCATTGGACAAGTGTGGTTCGGCCTACAGACAGGAGTGACACTTCTGTTATTTCCCAAAACTTCTAGCCGTATATTTCGCTGGTTTACGTTAGCTTTACTTACTGGTTTGATTGGACTGGCTTTGTGCGAAGGGAAACAAAGTGGAGGAATTATACCCCTCAATAAAAACTTATGGTCAGTACATCGCACTTGTTTTCAAATACTCATTGGAATTCTCATTTTTCTTTGTCAAATAATTCTGAATATTCATAGGTCTATTTCCTACACTTTGGTGACAACGAGTTTAGCATTGATCCTCTTCAGTATACTGTACATTATTGTTGATGTCAAGCTGTGGTGGAGTGGGTCGCCTTTTTTCGAATGCGGAATGAATTCTATTGCTCTTTACATCGGACATACTATTGCTTATTCAATGCTACCCTGGCATTACACCATTGGAAAAATGTCTACTCATTTTAGTCATTTAGTTGAGACTCTTTGGGGGACTTCTCTGTGGGTTGTAATTGCTGTCTATTTGCACGGCAAAAGTTTATTTTACACAATTTAGGATAATGACTAACATAATATTTCAGTAATTTCTAGCATTTTTAGTTTTTATTTTAATGTTAACACCTGACTGCGATTTGGTGGTTATCAAGAACATGTCATGTAATGG
The DNA here is from genome assembly GCA_009936455.2 of Tomocerus minor. Lineage (NCBI taxonomy): Eukaryota > Metazoa > Arthropoda > Collembola > Entomobryomorpha > Tomoceridae > Tomocerus > Tomocerus minor. The sequence continues at coordinate 3,920 of JAAAYG020054301.1, forward strand.
ATGATATACGAAATAGTCCTTTTATGATTTCCATATCTGTATTTATTTTAAAGCATATTGAATAAATCAGCAATAAAAAAGTATCGGCTGCATTTCTCATTTGGATCTAATTTTTTACATAGTTATTTCAAAAATTGAAAATAGTTTCAGAACTGGAAATACACAAAGGAAAGCACCTTGTCTGCGGTTTTGAATTCTGAAAGTGGACAGTGTGGAAAGGACTGACTGGATTGCTGGATTGGAACGCAATGTTTGTGGAATTCTTTTGGAAAGAACGTTTATTCATTCGTGGACCTAAATGTTGCGTTCCGGTGGAAGGTGGTTCTTTTGACTGTTTACATTTTGCGGAGACAAAAACAATAACTCATTCAATCAAAAACAGTCGAGAACGACAGGGGGACAGTCAGCAGGCAGAAGCCAGCCGGAAACAATATAAAGTCCACAAAGAATCCCTCTGGGGAAGTGTCTTGTCAATTTTAACATTTAATATATAAATTACTTTAGTTACGCAATATTCAAACATAAAAATGGCAGTAAGGACTTATGGGGACAAACCAGTTAGTTTTCAGTTGGAAGAAAATGGGGAATACTACTGCGTTGGCTCAGAGGTAAGTTCATTCAATATTATATTCGTTTTCAGAAATCCAACACATAAGCTATCGTAATCGTAAATTGAAATATGTAATGATGAAATGGTTTTTATTTTTTTTCTAAATCTGTGAACAGGTGGGCAATTATTTGCGAATGTTTAGAGGGTCTTTGTACAAAAAATATCCCGGATTAACAAGACGGAATTTGACAAATGAAGAACGTAAAAGACTTGCAGATTTGGGTGAGTAATGTATAGCTTAGTTGTTATAATTTTTGGTGAAAATGGACAAAGATTGTATATGATTTTTATATTGAACGTATTCTGTAAACAGGGTTAAGTCAACACGTTTTGGCCTCTAATATATCACTTCTAAGATCTGTGGAAGTCGAAGATCTCATTGTTGGAGACGATGAAAAATACAAAGCAGTATCAGTGCATTCTTTCGATGTTCCAACCCCAAGGTAAGATAAAACTAGATTTAGTATTGATTAAACGTAAACCCTGTTTTACATAATTTCCTTGCATTTCAGCAGAGAAAGCAAACCAAAGAAGCCGACACAATGGGTTCCGCCTTTACCGAATTCTTCCCATTTAGATGCTGTTCCTCAGGCTACTCAAATCAGTCGTACAAGGGTACAGGCTAAGAAAGTACGCACGTTCCCTCTGTGGTAAGTAGTCCTGAGCAATAACTCACTACCGTTCATGTAGCTATTCAAATAGATGCGAAAAGCTAAAAGTTAATTAATCTTTATATTCCAGTTTTGACGACACGGATCCAGTTTCTATAAATGACAATGCACAACAGCCAGAAGTGCTTGTTCCAATACGTCTGGATATGGAAATAGAAGGCCAAAAATTGAGAGACACGTTTACTTGGAATAAAAATGGTAATAGTTATTATTGTTAGTTATTGTACTACTTCTGTTCTAGCGGAAACCAAAAATTGTAACCTAAGACTATTAAACATTAAAAGTAGGTGTAACATGTTAATATAAAAATTTGTGCATTTAACAGAAACTCTCATCAGCCCAGAGCAGTTTGCTGAGATTTTATGCGACGACTTGGAACTAAACACAGTTACATTTGTCCCAGCTATAGCCCAGTCTATTAGGCAACAAATCGAGGCCTTTCCAACAGACAATCTTTTGGAAGAACAAACTGACCAACGGGTTATTATAAAGGTACGTAACATATTGGATTCCCTGTATGTTTGCAATTTGTAAAGCTATAATATCTAAATTGTCAAGTAATAAAATAATTTCATTGTGAAAAATGATTCTATATGTTCACAGTTGAATATTCATGTCGGAAACACGAGTTTGAACGACCAAGTAGAATGGGACATGGGTGAAAAAGAAAATAGCCCGGAAAAGTTTGCGGTGAAGCTTTGTGCAGAACTTGGCTTAGGCGGAGAGTTCGTGACAGCTATCGCGTACTCTATCAGGGGACAGATTTCGTGGCACCAAAGAACTTACGCTTTCAGCGAAGCGCCATTGCCTACTGTTGAGATTCCTTTCAGGCATCCATCTGAGTCGGATAATTGGGCACCATTCTTGGAGACCCTAACGGATGCGGAAATGGAGAAGAAAATCCGAGATCAAGATCGTAACACAAGGTATGTTCATTTATTGGAACTGTATACTTGTACTGTACATATACAACTAAGTACATTAAGTCTAATTAACTAATTTTTTAAAATTGTTTTAGGCGAATGAGACGATTGGCGAACACAACACCTGGATGGTAGACTTCCTTCTGATCTTCGTTGTTCAATGTTATTGCCTATAGCACCAAGAAGCCTTATTTCCTTCTCGCTGTATAATACAGCGGGCATACTATGTAACTGATAGTCAGATAATGTTGGTTGCTGTATTCAATTTTAATATGACTTCAATTTAAACTTGTAGAGAAGAAATTGTACTTGTAAACTTAATAATATTAGGAAGAAATATTAGCAATCACATAACGTGATGGTTTTGTATGGAGTATGAGGTCATAAGAACACTCAGTCTTAGGTCTACAGTTAATTGATTGTGTGTAGTGTGTACTGATTCTAGCTTTTCATATGTTTTCACTAGTTTTTTTATAAATGGGAAGGGGAAAGTGATGATGAAACTAAGAAATATATGAGGTAGTTTCACATAGGCAGCTATAATTATTAATATGACTATACTATACAACTAACTATAATGTGTGGTATACAATTGACACTGTTACATCATTGTAATCTCTACAGAGTAAAAATTGCCTTATAAGTCTATCATAGTTGAATAAAGTATTAATGCTTTTTGTCAAGTTTTTCAAATATCCCTGTCTTTAGAACAAGGAAGTATTGTTCTGCAAAAACCGATGATATATGAATTAGAGTCGTAGGTATTAATAATTAAATTTAAAAGAGTTTTATCATACACAGCTGCCTGTAATCTTAGTAATTTTTTGAATGACAAGAACTTGAAAGATTAATTGAATAAATGACAGTCTCATCTGTATCTCAAATAAAGTTTATCTCGATGTGAAATTGTGAACTGATAAGAGTAGACAATGGCACTGGAATGGCAATATTATATTGTGTATACCTAGTTATTACATCACAATTAGTTGATAGATTACCTACCAAATATGCATGCCAAATATGCACTGCCATGTTAATTTTAATTCACTTGAACTTGAATCTTTATTAGTTTCATTATTAGTGTTAATTTACTGTGTCTGGTGTTTGTACAAAGAAAAACAAGTAGTTATTTTAGTTGCAAATAGGTTTGATGGATTTGTTATACCTCCGTCTTATTATGCTGTTGACAATTTGGTAATCAATAAAAGCCAATTGCGAAAAGGTGTATTATACTGTTGTTATCACATTGTTATTTTTCCATTTCATTTTTGAGAAATGTCTTGGATTGAACGACCTGCTGTAGATACACATGGAGATTTCAATCTCACGGAGCTAAATACAGATGAAGCATGGGTCAATGTTTCAACTACTGAAACGTTGTGGCTTTATGAATTGTCTCAGGATTGTTTCAGGGTATGCATTTTTAATCACATTAAAACCAAGCTACGCAATGTACGGAAATATTTTTGGCTAATGTATGTTAGGTCTGCTCTGCATTATTTATTGTCACTGATTACCACACATTTTTTCATTTGGAAAAAGTAAAATCCTATTGTTTTATTGTCATAAACAGTGTCCGTACATTAAATTGGACCAAGTAACACCTGGAAAACTCTTCAAAATGCTTAAGAGTACAAAATTTGGTTGGAAATATAGGTTTCGTTCTGCTGGAATACCGGATATCGTATCATATAAAGATGAAGATCTGTAATTAATTAGAAACAGAAATACTGTAATTCTATTGATGAGATAATTGCAAACATTGCACATGAATTATGGATTTTTTCTATCTTTAGGGCAAAGGTTTGCGATACTGAAGCCAAATTCGAAGAATTTGGACTTTACAATTTATTTGCACACAACTCCCAGTGTGGAGTCCAAGTGGAAGTTGAACCAGTGAATATTTATCTACGTAAGTTTTAAAAAAATAATCTTTATAGTCTTAATGTAGAATCCAATACGATATTCAGAAGATTCAATGGTCTGTCTGGTAGCTTGAATTATTAGCATTTATAGGTAGTGATTTGCATATATAAGAATGTGTTGGTTCATTGAGGAAAGCGGATGTAGAGAACAAAGAAAGCAGCAGATGAAGAGTAAAGCATAAAATTCAGAGAATGGATTTATTGTCCAAAACGCTGTGGCATAGCTGTACTGTACTGTACGAGTTGCAATGAAGTAACAATGTATAAGAAAATGTAGATTCTAATTTTACTTTTGTACTTACTCTAGCAATTGTTATCGTAGTTCTATTCTACTTGATACTTCCATTAGTGATATGGATGATTTCGCGTTCCTACACATTTGCAAAAAGTAAAATGAATGGAAAATTCCATGAAGATGAGGAGGCGACGGCAACACCCGCGGATAAAAAACTCGACAAAAAACGATTGCGGTCAATTGATGTTTTTCGTGGGTGTGTGCTTAAATGACTTGACTTAATTAAAGAGCCTCCTTTTCTAGAAATTCGTTCTCAATTTCCATATCTTTCGTTCATTGATCGCAGAATTTCCATTGTTATAATGATCTTTGTTAACGATGGAGGAGCTAAATACTATTTCATGGAGCATGCCACTTGGGATGGACTGTATGTGGCTGATTTGGTTTTTCCTTGGTAAAGATCTCTTTTATCAAAATGTTATGGATTTTGGAACATTGATAACATTGTCTACTTTTACTACTTTCTTGATTGTCAGGTTTCTGTTCTGTATGGGATTGTGTATCCCAGTTTCTATCTTTTCCCAGATGAAGAGAAAAGCAAGCAAGAAGACAATTTTGCGTCGAATTTTAATTCGTTCTTTGAAACTGATTGGAATTGGTCTGTTACTGAATTCTAAAAGAGGCCCTGCAAATATTAAAGAATTTCGGATACCAGGAATCCTACAGCGATTTGGACTGTGCTACTTTGTAGCAGCTTCTCTGACTGTCTTGGCTGTTGACCATAAGACAATAGAAAATTCAAAACTGTCGGTATACGCTGATAAGCTAGGGGATTATGACTATGAATATAAAGTTACACAACAATTATATCTGCAGATTTTACGCATATTTTATTATTGAATGAGGCGAAATAAAAATGTACGTTTGTCTTGTTCTGTGACAGAAAAACAAATTCTCAAAGATGATCCAAGATGTTATTTTATTATGGAAAGGATGGATAGGTGCTCTTGCTATCTTAGCTTTGCACTGTTTCTTGACATTTTTCCTAAAGGTGCCTGGGTGTCCTACGTAAGATAAGAACTTTAAGTCTTTACATAAAAAACAAATTAATTATCGTGAAGAACCCTTTGTTCGGAGAGTTGGTTCGGAAGGATTTTAATGTATGTCTTATACAGAGGATATCTGGGACCTGGTGGCTATCATGAAGATAATGCTTATCCTGATTATTGCATTGGAGGAGCAGCAGGTTACATCGATAGGAAAATTTTGACTGAAAATCACATTTTTAAGTTTCCAACTGCCCTTTATACTTACAAATCTTCAGTGTATGACCCTGAAGGACTTCTGGGGCAGCTCACTTCAATGTTTCAAGTCTGGCTTGGTGTTCAAGCAGGATTTACCTTGCAAATATATAGCAAAACAATGAGCCGAATGTGGAGATGGGCAGTTTGGGCAATTTTAACGGGGCTCCTCTCTGCAGCATTATGTGGAGCTAAACAAAATGGAGGATGGATACCCATCAACAAAAATTTGTGGTACCATATTGCTAATATCGTATAAGTATTATTGTAGATATAAATAAATTTTATCGCCATAAAAAGGTGAACATATGAATAGAGATTAAAAAATGCTTTTCCATTCCAGGTCAATAAGTTTCGTTCTTGTCACAACAAGTTTTGCTCTACTTTTACTGATGTGTCTTTATTTTATAATCGACGTGAAGAAATGGTGGTCAGGAAGTCCATTCCTAGAGCCCGGAATGAATTCCATACTTCTTTACGTGGGTCACAGTGTGGGTTATTTAATGCTGCCGTGGCACTTTCAGTATGGAGATATGAAAACTCATTTTAGTCTCCTTGCTGAGTCCCTTTGGGGAACTACTTTATGGGTACTCATAGCCATTTGGTTACACGCCAAGAATTCATTTTGGAGTCTTTGAGTAATCAGAGGATGAAACAAAAACTATAGTTTGTTTCCTACTTTTCTACCACATTTTGAAGATTCTGTACATAGGTATCTAATAAAATTCACATTTTATTTATACTGCAGCAGTACATTGCTTTTGTTTTATTACCCTACAATTATAACTATCGCATGTAAGAGTAGAATAGTTTGATAGTTACACGTAGATGTATTTTTCATGAGGTTAGTTACATGTATTATTTTATTACTATTGTATCATTGAAAAATTTTTCTTGAATGCAGAGTAAAAGTAAGTGTTTCACAAAGGTCAAAGCATAACGTAACTTGTAGCTGTATTGCCAAACTCCATCCTCCAACCAATTAAATCTACCTTTTTAATTTTCTCGAAGTTAATTGATTTTGTAATTTTAAAATGCTATCTGAGTACACCTGAACTATGCGTACGAATAAAAATGAACAAACCTTCATTGTTGTTTTAGCTCGCCCTAGGAGAGCTTATGGAATCACACATTCTGTCCGTCCGTACGTCCGTACGTACGTCCGTACGTCCGTACGTACGTTTGC
>JAAAYG020054312.1:0-10769 GCA_009936455.2 Tomocerus minor
CAATCTTTGTGATACTATTAGTGTTTTATTTACGGAGCTCATATATTTGTACAAGTGCTCCTCCCAAGATTAAAATGCCTTTGTCAGTGTAACATTATATTCCAGAACCCATTAGCAAATCCGCATAGATAAGGTCTCTTTCTGCCAGTAAAAGGCTCTGCAAAGTTATTAAACAATTTATCATACTATGTGCAAGTATAGTGCAGATTTTACAGATCGCTAGAGTAATTTAAGAGGAAATAATAAATTAACTAGAAAATTAACACAACGAGGAACATTGCTACTGCATAATGATCTGTGAATCAATTAAGGTATTTTACACTTACTTTTTATTCTATTATATTTCTAATCTAACTAGGTTAATGTACAAATGAGGTTAAGCCATATAGTATTTTAATTAATTAATACAAAAAAGTTTTAATCTTCTTTTCAATGTGAAAAGGATATGGAACTGTTATCAGCTATGTGTTATAAATTCCTGAAAGGGTGGGATCAAAATCATTATATCATTATTAACAACTAGAAATCGGGAATATTTATAAAAGTAATTCATCGCTCGATGATGTCTCGCAAGTATAAAGTAATTTAAAATACGTCAAAAGAGTTTATATTCTACTAGGTTTGGTAGAAAAGTTCCTCAAGATACTCCAGGAAAAATATCCAGATATCTAAAAATGACGTAACCATTGACCTACTAATATTAAAACAATGATTAGGCGCTTGAATGTCAAATGCTAGATTGCGATGCAAGTTATCCCATTGTTTTTGGTCATTCTCCATAAAATATGGGTCATTAGCTTTAGGTTAGAGGTGAAGCGGAAAATTGAAGAAAATGCATGGGATGAAATATGCGGATGTGAAATACAGCGTGTACCCTGACCCTGACTTACTACTATCCTGCTTCTATGCACACTATTAGATAGAGGCGCATTATGTAATGAATTGTATAATAGCAACATCAGCAGCAATCTCTTGCATAATAGTGTGAATATTTTTGTACAAATGCAAAGAGAGCCTTGCTTATTTATTTGTACGCTCGTTTAGTTGTGAGTAAATAAATATTGATAAAATATAATAGTAATAATAGAAGTTTGTGGCGACCCTCGGCTCCTTATGTCTGTCTCATGATAAAAATAATATTTTTGTAGGTTATTGTATACTGAGAAACGTTTATTGCTATGGGTTGGAGGAGACAAGGCAAGTATACAAACAAAGCGTACAAAACACCCTTAAACATAAGTTTGTACACAATATACACAGGTTTTGTCTCACATAGGCGCATTTTTTCGTTTCTGTTTTGCGATAGATAGATGTATAAATCATTAGGCATGGGGATATAGGTAAGTATATCCCAATTCGTCGTAATCGTATACGGATAGAGCTATAATATCTATAATATCATCGTCGACAGTACCTTTATCTATATATACATACATATCAGGTAATAATATGTCAGTACCTAATATAATTTAATTTCGAGTAGTTGTCGATTGTCGTGCTGTCTTGTTCTTATACCTGTAATTATCTTCCTTATAATAGTATACAGTACATGTGTAGTATAGAATTTGAGTACCTATGTAATATGCAAATAAGGCAGAAGCAGGTAGGGTAAGGTAAGCTATTTCTATCGTTTGTGTTTGATTCTAGCTGAGTTAAGTAGTGCTCTTGCAGCTTACAGCTTAGAGTAGATTATGTTATGTGAGTCGATGGATATAATATGATGTGCTTGTGCCAGTAAGTCTGAGTATAAATATTAGTATAAGTAGCCATCAACATATGTGGTGGATGGAGAATGGAATTTTTACTGATCTTGTTGTGTTTGTATCCTATTTCTTTCTTTAAACAGATATCTCGACTCACGTCTCTTCTCACAAACTCACCAACAAACAAGCCCACTCAAAGATATTACAATAACAACCACAGTTAGTCAGTTGGTGGATGTAGTGGCAACAACGTTGTGGGAATTGTACGCGACACGGATAGATATTTTTTCCTTTCACCACCTTGGCTTTGGCTTTCGGATTCAAACAATTATTATATTAACAAAATTTCTTCTCAGGTAGGTTCCTCTCCTTACTATTTATTAGTATTTACCGCATCATATAAAAATACCAGCTTTAACAACAGCAGTTTTCACTTTGCTGCCTCCTGCTCTGTTAACTAAATATTGTTATACTCCTTAACCATACAAAAATGAGTTTGTCTTCCTGGTCTAAATATTACGCAAATGATTTACCCAGATTCATTTAAAATTTTCATTAAATGTAAATAAAATGATGACTAGCAACAATCATTTAGTGGCCACAAATTAAAATTTCTCTGCTAAAAGTTTAAGTAAGCTAAGTATAAAAATAGTTAAAAGCAACAAATTATCAATTAATGGTAGTTAGGGAGTAGCGTTCTTATTATGTGTCCACCCTACTCTATTCTATTAGTTTGATAATTTTAAAGAAATATTAGCGCTGATTTACAATATTGTGTATATTTCTAAGTGTAACTAGCCTCAAATCCCTTTATTTAATAACTGGTGCAGTGTTACAATTATTTAGGCTCTTTCAATCCTTTATCAAATTAGATTAGAAAGGTTGTTTGTGTATACTTAAATATTGATAAAATGTGCTTCCCTATGTTGGAGTGGTGCAAAGATAACTGTGCCATCGATAATCGATCCCACATTGAATGGATATATTGACCACATTATCAATTGAAAAATGTTTATTAAATCGTTCATGTATACTTGTTGTTATTGTATATATATATATTGTTTATTATTCAAATCTGAAGCTTAAAATTTCAATTTTAAATATCAAAAATTTACTTCCATGATAATTTCATGACTCGAACATTGAGTATCTAGCTAATCAAAAAATCTCATGTAGAGTGATTTAATTACCAATTTCAACTGATGTGATTGTTTATATACTAAGGAATATTTGTCCTATTTTCTATAGGCAAAGAAATTACCATGCCTTCACTATTCAATCGGTGTGTCCAGGAAGTTGCAACCAACATTCATCTATATCTAAGGGAATTTCCCAATATCCCTGGAAATGTAGTTCTGGAAATATACCTCAAGGTAAGTGTACATGTTGAATTTCCAATAGAACAGCTATGGAAGCTATTCTATTGGAAATAAACATTCATATCAATAAGACTTCTTCCTGTTTTGAATTCAATGCACAAAACTTGCTCTGTACAGCACCAATATTTAACGGCACATTTTAAAATACTTTTAAAGGCAATATTAGCGTACAATTTACAAAAGGACGTTATTTTACTCGTAATTCTTTCGATTATGCACCGAATTTAGCAGAGAATCCAAAGGGAATATTCGACCTGTGCCATTTATTGGCCCTATTTATTATTAAATGACTACTTTGTAACTTTAGCGACTGTAGTTAGTCAAAAAGTAGCATTTTTTTCTGAGAAATTGACAATGGCAGTTGATTCCCAAACAAATCAATAATAAATTAATTAATTGGTGAAAGCCACTTCGATTTAGTACTATCTATTTAACTATGGTACTTTACGAGGAGTATTATAAAACCAGCATATTAGTTTAAAAAATTAATGTACAGCCAGACTGTACATTAATTTTTTTTGGATAACTTTAAGTAGGTAACTAGTTATTGTAATTTTAACGTGAGCGATTTAATCTTTTAATAATAGATTATTGTCATTACAACTATTGGTGAATCACTAATATTTTGTGGTGGACCCTATAGTATTGCTCCTTTTTTGCGGGTGACAGACATTACTAAAAAACTATGATATTGCATAATTGCACGTGTTAATGTCAGTGGAGTCTTTGAGTGGACTCTTTATCTCTGGGAATGACGTTATGTTAAATTCAACGGGAATTTGTAATATGCGGATGCGGATCATATTGAGTTTTTATGCCTCTTCACTACTCAATGATGCGTTTGACATAATATTTTGATAATGATTACTTCATTTAATCACTGAACTTCAATGCACAGTGATCTTGTTGTAAATATTAATATTTACTTGCATGCTTTACATTTCATTTGGTACAGGTTGGAGTGCGTACTAATAGTAATACCTGAAGTATGTGTAATACGGCAATAAATGCCTAGTATCAATAATGAAAGTAACAAAGACGAGTGAAGTTAGCTGATTTTTGAGTGGACGGACATATATTGCATATTAGGGCTTATGCAATTCGATATGAGGCATATTTTTCTTGTTTGTTTTTGCATAACCCAATGTCAACATTTGCAGCAAAAGAATAAAAATATTGCAACAGTAGGATATTATGACTTAGACTTAATGTTTAGTATGCATGTTACACATAAAAATATTTTCTCTCACGCTGAAGAAAATCAGAGGCAGGTTCAAGTAGAATAATGTGAAAAAGGAAATGCTTGACTAGATGTAATGTAATACCTCCCTGAATTAAAGTGACTTTGTTATTTGTTATTATGTGTACCTAGTTACATTTTTTCCCAATCCCAGTGTTTCTTGCGTAGATATGCAATTATTGTGATTGAATTGACACTGGATTTTTCAAGTTCTTTAGTAGAATTGGCTATTGTTTGTAATACCATTGTACAATAGCTTAATACTGCGTACGACATATGTAAAAGCAGCATCCCTAGTATTTAATAACTACATGTAATTGTTGTGCGTATGATAAATAAATAAATTGATTGTTCAAGGAATTGCACAATCAATTTTTTTTATTGAAAAATGAAATTATGCACACAGATGCTCTTAAAGTTCAAAGATCAAGATGTTCAATAAATTTAGGGATACGATAAAAACGTGTATTGGCGCAAAAAAGAGTTGTGGCTTGAAGATTTCAATAGATATTATAGCTAGATTGTTACATTTAGTGTGTGAATTGAAAATTTCAAGATAATAGAGGATAGAGCAATTCTATCAGGCAAGAAAGGTCACACTCGATTTCACTAACACCGCCTGAGGGATGCCAATAATGTGAGACAATTAAATATGCAAGTTTGGTAGTCCTACTAGCTGAATGCCTTTATTCTCAGTGTGTTTTCCTCCACTATGCGGTGGCGTGTCTTCTTTGACCTCCTTTGGAAAACACACGGGGCAGAATCTGTCGACTTTGTGGTGCGACTGAGTAACCATCACTTGCAGATGCTTGCAGCTACAAATCTTTATCTTGTTGGTATAGGCATACACAATTTTACTTCACATTACCATAAAGGATAGAGACATAGTAGATTAGTTTCAGATCACAATAAATACGAAGAGATGGAGGGATGCCTACGTACATTTATGGAGAGGCATAGACAATAGGTCGCAGATGCCGACTTCTGCCTGGCTAGGTAGTAGTTATTGGTAATACATGCAAGATGTAATCATAATGTTGCAAATATTGTATTGCTTAAATTCGCATGAAGTCAATCAACTGTTACTGTCATGTACTTAACAGTCCCCTATACTTGTAATTGCATACGCTGAAAAACTCAATTGTAATCTTACATTGGCAAGTACCTATCTCTCAGAATGTAATGTTTACTAAACGTCATTTCTACATCCCTTATGCGTATAACACCAAAACGACGGCTTTAAATAGCTCGAATGACCATTGCTCTACTATTTACTGTATAAATGCTCCACATAAATTCAGTCGACACTTTTATTGGGAAGATAATACGGTAATGTGATGTAATGTAGTTCAGATGTGTGAATGACTCTCTGGTGTCTAACTGAATGGATTCATATTCATGTGATAATATTATTTCCCTGCAAATCGAGGGATCGCAGACAGGCATTCGACTAGGTAGGGCATACTATTATAATAATATATTTAATAGGGAATAGGTTACCCAACAAATTAAGTTGGAAGTTAAGAGGTAGGAATCTATGCATTAAAGTAATATGCATTATAAAGATTCAGTTGCAGAGGTGTAAACAATCTAAAGTAAATGCAATCAGAATTATAGGGAGGTTTCTCTGGTTTATTTGGTCAACTGCAATGCTACACGGTACCGTTGCAATAAAGTTGCAGGGTCGCTGATTGTGGTCTTCTCGTAGGCTTCCTAGACCATTCTAACTACTAAAACTTATTATACCATATTGCTGCAGACAAGTTTTGGCCAATATTTAATGTCGTAACTAAAATCACGCCGAGCAATCTAGAACCATGCCGTATTATAACTTTACTCTGTAATCTTTTAATGGTATAATAAAATTATTGTTTTTTTTAGTTGAGTCAGACACAGCAATTTCATGTTCTTCTAGCAGAACTACAGAATTTGAGCAAGTTTATGAAGATATTGGCAGTGAATGGCAAAAGACACAAAGTGCACATTCTATTCAAGGTAATTCGTTTTTTGTGACATAACCCACAATGATAATATGTAAGAATCCTATCTACAAAAAGTGATATCTCCTTCACACAACTTTACATGACGCTATTTCCGACAGACGATTCATATATGCCCAAATTGCGAAAAGGTCTAAAATCTAATAAATGTTTTAAAAATTGTCTGATTTCTAGTTTTCTAAATAGTGTTATGTAAAGTTGGGTGAAGGAGAATATATTCAATAACTGAAGCGTACATTATGAAAAAGTAACTTAGGGACAAAGAGATTCTGAAACTTCGAACTTTTCAGATCAGAGAAAAACACTCTTTGTAATTGTATGTATCAAAGACATACGATGTTGAACATCAATAACACACATTTATTGTCACTATACACAATTAGTACTAATATTAGAAGTAAGAGTCCTCAATTAAGGGATTTTATGCGAAAAAATGTGTACGATGACAGTAGATGGGTGTGTTTACGTTGGACGTCGGGTGCCATTGGTGCTTGCATTATTAAAGAGGCTGTTTTTCGGTATTTCACCCATAAAAATGCTATGTAAGTATTCTGTACAGAATTTCAGTAACCAAGAGTCTTGGAATGGGGATTGGAGACCCCCTCCGCTGTACGAAGCGGGGGAACCGAAATGCTTCTTGGGTCATAGACTTGCAAATGCGTACACATCAGAATGTTGCAAAGAGTTTCCCAACTCAAGATTAAGAATGTACCTCATACGCGTCGGACATGAATTAGGTATATTCAATACTTTTCCCTTTATTTTTTGAATTAATGTTTGTGTAATGATAGGAAATAATTACTAATACAATCCTATGATATTCTAGGAGGATTCCTGTCTGATGCTGGTTGGTTTAAAGAAAGTTCCAGAGTCTTACAACAATGTATGTTTGTATGCCTTAGCGTCAACGACAATGAATCGTTTCTTCAAGCTTTGGAGTGCCTACAAAAGTATTCAATCTTTATAAAATTGTTCTTGTTCTTAACCAACAAGTTTGTCAAGCAATGTCTTGTTTGTCTCATGCATTTATTTATTACAGATTACTCATTGCCCAAGGCTCTTTTTGTATGTTTCAAGAGGCTCGCACTTCTTTTGAAACAGCTAAGAAAGTCATTGAGAAACTGCGGCTGCGATCAGGGTTTATGCCGAATTTGGCTGGGATATTTTGTGCTTTTTCTGCCTTGTGCTTCGCTGAAAGCCGCTACAATGAGGCAAGAAAATTTTCTTAATTAATCTCAGCATTATTGACTAGTCATGTATAATATTTTTACTTTGATTTATATAGTCGTTGGAGTGGAGTGTCAAGGCCCTCAAGGAGGTCCGCAGTTCCAAAAACCCTCGTCAAATCGTCGATGTTCTCAGACAGTGTTCCAAATCATGCGTTGTGAAAAGGGAGTTCGAAAAGGCCGAACTGGTCATCACAGAATCAGTTTACATGGCGAGAGATATTTTTGGGCCGAAAAGTGTTAAATACGCAGATGCTCTTTTTGATTACGGCTTTTATCTGCTTAACAGAGATTCTGTTCCTCATGCAGTTACAGTTTACACGGTAAAGTGCTGTTTTGAATGTTATTTTAAGCATTTTCAAAACTTGAAACACAATTTTTATGATAAAAATGTTATGAATCATGCAGGAAGCGCTAAAAATTAGAAAGGACGCCTTTGGTGAATGCAATCTCATGACTGCCATTGCTTATGAAGATGCAGCTTACGCCTTATACGTGAAAGAGTACAGCACAGGGAAATTTAGCCTAGCAAGGTAATTTTGGATCTGGAATTATCTGTTTTTCTCACTTGATTAAAATGATTATATTAGCCATATGGCTTGACAAATTCAGGAACTATGCGGACAAAGCCATTGAAATTATGAAAATGCTGCTGCCGGATGATCATCTTCAGTATGCATCCGCAAAGCGCGTAAAAGCATTAATTCTTGAAGAAGTGGCTATTGATAATCCAGGAGGGTCGTGCGAAGAGATGTATCTATTTGAAGCCCAGAACTTGCATTTATCAGCCCTCAAATTGTCAACTCAAGTTTTTGGAGAAATGAATGTCCAGACTGCCAAACATTACGGAAACCTTGGACGCCTTTATCAGTCTATGAAGAAATACCAGGTTACCATAATATACTCATAATCAAATCCTAAAAATATTTACTGGTTTGTGGTAACTTAATTCCTGACCTCGCGAAATTTAAGAACAACGTATGAATTTTATGTCCGAAAAGAAAATGGAGGGGAATTTATAATCCATGTTTTTTAACATTTATTCATATAATTGTAGGTAAATTTAGTACAACTCTATATGAAACAGAAATTTAATGAATTTTTAACATCGATAACATTTATGGATTTACAGGATGCTGAAGATATGCATCTAAAAGCCATTGCAATCAAGGAGAAGCTGCTAGGCATGTATGACTACGAAGTGGCCTTATCTGTGGGGCATTTAGCAAGTCTGTACAATTACGATATGATGCAGTTTAAAAAAGCAGAGCAGCTTCACCTTCGCTCAATTCAAATCGGTAATACTTATTTGTTTGACAAAAACTACACCCTTTTATTTTAGGTAGATGTCATAGTCCATAGTGCAGGTTATTCTAGCCGTAGAAATAGTAAGTAGGTTTTAGTTGATGTGATAGATATGATTCCATTAGGAAAAAAGGATTATCGATAAGCCTTAAGGAGAAACTAGAGCTCAATTCGTGATTGTCAACTAATTGTTATCCTAAAAAATTACATACCTTTATAATAACTACCTTTTCAATTGTTTTGAGTGATTATTAGTTAAAATTCGAAAAAATGTGGCCAACTTCTTTATTTGAAAAACGTTGTGGCCGACGTCTGAAATAGTATGATCAGATTCCAGATTTTATAGGTCGAATTAATTACCACGAAAATAATTGCAACGATCAGGATGAGTATTTGGCTAGCAGCGATTTTGGAAGAATCTTTTTAATTCTGTGTTTTCTATCACATTTTTTTAATTTGTTTATGCTAAGTAACAACTTTAAAAATCATTTGATGACTGATGAGTTTTAATTGAACTGGATTTAATTTCAGCTCGAAAATTGTTTGGAGATGCGTATTCTGGACTAGAGTATGACTATCGGGGCCTTCTACAAGTCTACGCTATGGAAGGTTATGCAGACAAGATTGCGGAATATAACGTTATATTAAATGAATGGAAACACCTACGAGATCTAAAAAGCATAAAACATGAAGAGGAAACGGTACCTTCTGCCCAGAAATCCAGAAATATTACTGATATAGTGGACGAGTTCTTGAAAACTAAATGGATGCACGGCTTCTATGATGGCGAATAGCAAATAGCTGTACATTTCCTGTAATATTTGTGACTGATACCGAGTAGGTGAAAAATGTGAGTGTTGAAATTGTGTAACCGCCTAGCGTACGTAAACGTATAAAAATGCACTTATAGATTCTTTTCGATACATTTAGATATTTTAAGTTAACAAAGAGAGAGATTTAATTGTAAAGATACATCCTTCGAGTATATCGTCTATATGCCTCGTACTCATAAATAAAATTATATGGCTAATTGCCATTCATTTTACTATTTACCGCATACACCACGCTTATGTTTATTCACTACCTGTCATACTCTACAAAAATATTTATTCATTTTAGGGCCCCAAGAATCCATGGTATTTATCCATGTTTTCTTTTAATTAAAAATGCAAAATATAACTTATTTTCCAAGTGCAATGCGTCAGTAAGAAGAACATCATGGATCTTTAACCTGAAAATGAGAATGAATGCAGTACACATGTCCGCGAGACAGAAGGCAATTTTGCACTTTCCAGGTATTAACTAGAATCGGTTCATAGTGTATACTAAAAAACGTAAATGGAGAAGTTTTTAAAGGTGGTAATAATGGTTTCATGAATAGGTTGCGGTTAGGAAATTAAAAATTTCAATAATTTTAAGTCTTTATTTTGGCTTAAAAAACTATTTATATATTTCGTGACCAATATCTTATGGAGTAATTCTATTAAAAACTTATGATTTTTAAATTGTGATTTTATACTTTCAGTAAACACATACACATTAACATACTTTAGATAATTGAGGCTTAGTACTTTCGATTACTGCACTAGCAGCATTGCTAATATATACGCTTAAAAATTAAACTTTCGTGAGAATAAAAAATGAGCATATTCCGCATTAATTCGATTGATCCGCATTAAATTAACAAAGAATGCATGGAACATTTTTAAAAGCAGTAACCAAAACAACATATCCAATTTGTCTTCCCCTTTGTGCACCTTAAGAACAGCCATTGTTGAGTTGCGATGATAACTGGAGTACAGTTCGTGCCAAAAAGTGGCTGAAGGAAAACATGGCTTTGTGGTTATGATGAGAGGCGATAGGAAAAAGAAAACTTACAGCTTGAAACAAATAGCTCTGCTTCTTTGATTATTAGG
>JAAAYG020054323.1:0-10769 GCA_009936455.2 Tomocerus minor
GGTTTTCCTTTTCTTAGCTTCATAAAAAACGTGACATTTCTCTTATCCGCAAAAATTACAACAGGAGTAGAAATTTTCACCAGAAAATTTAATATCCAATTCTCGTAGTCTTGTAATGTATGCTTAGATTTAGTTAAAGGGAAGTACAAGTCACGAGCGTTATCGGATAATTTCTCTTATGTTTTAAAGTGTAGACCTTCCGACGTGTAACATCCTTTTGCTTTCTAATTACGTCAGGAAGTGTAGCTAT
Source organism: Tomocerus minor (assembly GCA_009936455.2). NCBI lineage: Eukaryota > Metazoa > Arthropoda > Collembola > Entomobryomorpha > Tomoceridae > Tomocerus > Tomocerus minor. The sequence goes on from JAAAYG020054323.1 coordinate 251, forward strand.
AAAATTATGACAAAAATTATGGATGTAGTTGTGGCATTCATTTTAATTTACAAATTATAAACTTATAAATGTTTATAAGTATAAATTCTTAATGCAATATTTATAAGAAATTAGAATGCATATATACAAATTATGTTCTTATATAAGTGTTTGTAAGATAAATGTATCACCATTTAATTCTACGTTGCTTGGCCCATCGTCAATGGATATTATTTTCAACGTGGTATTCATTGAAGTCTTCCGCACTCCAATGTTGTTTGCTGGCTTCTCTTCGCTGTGATTTGGAAGTATAAACTTACAATACATTAACGGTAATCCTGCCAACCCAATTCCAAATAAAACAATAAAAAAGAAATATCTTTTAGGAACCTTTCGAGACAACATTTTCTAAATTATTCAAGAGATGTTTTAAAATTGAAATGTGTTTTAATTTGGAGTGGTGCAAATAATCCGACGATTCTTCGTTTTTGTGTGTCGGCCTTATTTAAACTTATTTGGTATCTTTGTTTGCTACACTATAGATATAAATATAGACATGGACCTAAATCATATAAAACAACTCGTGGACTTGAAAGTTGCACTTAAATTACACGTAGGCATTATCCTTTTAAAATTATATGTATGTATATTGTTTGTTTCCAAAATCTACGCAAGTTTTTGTACTACTTTTGTATTCTTTTTGTTCAATAGATAATGATAGTTATCAATAATAGATGCAATAATATATATGTGTTTCATGTTTTAACAGTGTGACAAAGATATTTTTCACGTTGGCAAACTAATTTTAATTTAATTATAGCCGTAGATATAGAAAACGCAATGACGTGCACGATGATTGAGTATTTAATTCTGATATTATAATAATATCAATGTTATATTATTAGAATATTATATTACAAATTAGAATTAGTAGTGATACGGAATTAATAAGTAACCGGACGTGACGTAAAATTATTTTACACAATTTGCCAACGTGACAAATATCTTTGTCACACCAGTATCTAGTTATATATGGCCAATATGATTTAAAATTCCTGTGTAGTAGTTTGTGTGATGTTCACTCTCTGATTTTTGTACACTTTATCTATACCTTACGCTATTTTTAGGAAGAACTGACAATATGTCTAATGGGAAACAAGAATAAATTGCAGAAATCGTATTTCTACAAATAAATAGTTAAAGAATTGTTCTCATCAAAAATTTACTTTGACTCATCCTTGTTTCTCATTTATACCACTTTGGAAATTGGTATTCCCTTAATAACTATATGGATGAGAGGCAACTGTTTGCCTTACTTTGTCATTAAGGAAGGGTGTCACCTTTGCAAAATCCTAATTCAAAGAAAGCGACTTAGAGTAGAGAACTGATGTTGACATTTTTGAAATCACCCCATATTTTTTGAGGGCGCATGCTGCCAACATTTTCAAAATCAAATGATAATTTCTCTTCATAATTTACCGGTAGTCCTTCATTGAAGATGATGTTTGGCATTGTCTGCTAAAGCCTGCTAAAGATGTTAAATTGGTTAGATTGATAAATGGTATAATAGCAGTTTATAATATGGTTAACTGGGTGACTGATTATTTCATCTCTTCTGTCAAGTATTTTCCCTGTTCAAGTGGATTTTCCAGACTGAGTCTGACCAACATAGTCGTACAAGAAGAGGCCTTCAACGCATAGTACTACATCACTACTAGTGTTGTATACTTTGCTACTTTGTAGTTGTTTATTATAATGCTCTTTAGTAGAAATATGCACAGCACAAAAGTCATTTGTAATTGTGATTACTTAGTTCCATATAATTAATACTTTCTAACTCATACCATTAATTACCTATATATACCTCATCTTACTCGTATTGTATTATATATTGTATTGTAATTGTATTATCTATACCTAGAAATAAAGTTACAACAAATAGCAAATAATACTCAAAGGTTAATTGCGAAGATAGTGTTATGATTAATATTAATGGCTTGTGTGTTTTAGTTCTCTACTGCAGTAAGCATTACAAACACACTACGATTATAAAAAAAATTAAGTTCGAAAAATATTTTTGAATCGAGAATAGAACATATTATACGCTTGAAAATTGCAGTAAGCTAAAATAAATATCTCCTCTGCCACTATTTTTAGTTTTAGCAATTAAAATGCATGCACTCTATTTTTTGTTATCGTTTGAAACTGTGGCCATGGTATACTTACGGAGTAAACCCATTTGATATTTATTTTATTTTTCCTGAACTGAATACCATACGCTCCATATTGTTCTTAGGCACCCTTAAGACTTTAAGGTGTATGGACAGAAAGTTAGAAAACTGTATATGTGTGCACTCACAAAAAGTACGAGGACCCAAAAATAGTTAACTGGTGGATTTCCTTCTTTCTGTTGCATTTCCCGGTAATAAAATGACATTAATAACCTGATGACTGCACTGACCCTTAGACAAGAATTATAATCTAACAAAATTGAAACCATAGTATCGAGTGTGACGTATATATACCGCCTGCCGTTTATTGCCTTAAATTCCGCACGATTTTTGCGGCATGACGTAAAAGCCGTAACTATGTGCAGGTATGTGAATTATGCAGACATTTTATTTACGGAATTTATGACTTTTACCGATTACGTTAATGGCTTTTGCCTCAATACGGCATTTATGGCTTTACAGTTACATGTTTCACTTTTAAATGCTAATTTGCTTCTATCGTATCTAAATCAAAAAATAATTTGTTGAGCCAAGCAGTACATACATACAAAATTATTTTCAATTTTTACAGGTGTTATTGAACACAAATATATTATTCAGTTTAATATAAATTCATTTAACAAGCCATTGCAAATTAACACTAAAATTCATTATTGGCCAAACATCAGCACATACCTAAATTACTTTTCAATTCATTATCAGAACTACATACTACAGGTGCTACATAATTACACGTCTATGGAAATAACTTAGCATGACTAATGAAAAGCTCTTAGGTATATTTGTATTTTCTCGTATTTCTAAAAAACTATATAAATGGAAATAGAGTTCTTTTGCAAAAAAGTCAAACTAATGAATTGTGTTTGTGCAAAAGGTATTTTTACATTTTCTCATATCTATTAATAATATAGGCAACTAGTAACAATATAATAAAAAAAAATATTTCTTGATTGATGAAACTTTCCTGGTCATCATCGACACTAGCAGAGTTCATTTTTTGTATCAAAAAATTCCACAAAAAGAAGCGCTTTCGGAATCTTCTTCTATTGTGTCAATCGGCTTTGGAGTATTTATTTCCCAATAATCCACATTCTCCAATGGCTCCATTAACCTGCGTATAGAAAATCCATTTTTTGACCAAGAAAATAGAATTGAACCAAGTTTTTATTTAATAAGCAAATAAATATTATTTAGTATTAACTGCTGGTTCTCCACAGGTATCGTCAGCAGTGCATCCTCTTGCAATTCTCCTTCTTTAGACTTCACAGTTTTAACTTTAGAGCTTGACGAGGCAACCATCCTCTGCTGTGCCCTTGCTGTTGCAAATGTGTTACTATTCTACAAATTTAAAGATAAAAACTCTGTCATTAAAATTACTGTAATTGATATGCCCTTGAGAAAGTATAAAATTATAGAAAAAAACTTGCCGGATGGGTCGAATGAGTCATGGATGCCAATAAAGTTCTTCTCTGAAGCTCCTACAAAAAGTCAAATTTTGTTGATTAACTTACACTTAGCGTAAAATATCACAAATTCCTTTATTTTAGTAATTTTAAGCAAAATGGAAAGATTTACCTTGAGTGAAAGGCGGAAATGGTAAATGTTGCTTACTCCGAGGTGGTTTCTCTTTAGACCAGCGTCGCTGACGTAATACAACAAAGAGCTGTGAGTCTTCAGCATTTCGACGACAGGTGTGGTGATGGAGAAGACCGTTTTCATCCTTTTCGATTCCTTAGCTTCTGCCTGTTGGTAATATTTGCAAATTATTCGAAATTAATTAATGACTTTAATTCATGAAAAGTAATAACAAAATAAGCAATTGTGTGAAAATGTAAAACATACCCATTTATTGGCAGGTAACAAAAACAAATGGGCATCGAACTGTCGGCCATCGGAGGAAATTCCATTTTGGACAGAGTACAAACAGAAATAATGTCGTCTATTACGTCTGACAACAACAAACAAGAAATTGACTCCATCGTACTCAATTATATAAGGGACTTCGACAAAAGTACCTGTCAACAATTAAACAATTCAATATAATTATAAGTTTTCTATAGCTATTAGTTTATCATTGAATTTCTAAGTTAGAACTAAAATGAAATGCACTAATAAAATTGTGATAATAATTGTGATGTTCTAATCTATTTATTTATTATGTAATAATTTACCTCTTCCATAGATATCATGGTCATACTCCAATGCAAAAATTTCCGTCATATCCTTCAACTTCAGAGTAGGCGTCCTATGAAAGTCTCGGAAATGGTAAACGATGTCTGCCGGACCCAATAAATTGCCATAGCCTTCACATCCCTCAATAAGACATTTAACAGCCATTTTGTGGAAGTACCTGTTAAGAAATAATTTGAAGATATTAAAACTAATTCAATAAACCATTTTGCAAAAAAAAATATATATATATATAATACTTAATTATGGATAATATTTATCTACTTTGTAACAAGAGAATGCCGTTAGAGTGTCGGAGTCCACGGAGTGTCCAAACTTTTTACTCGCAATTTTCTACAAGTTTCTTTCCAACAAAGAAATGTTCACAGAAATTAAAATTTTGGGACGTTCGAAATTCGGGGATTGTGCATTTGTGAGTCTGCTTTGAAGGGAGTTAGAATAAAATGACCGTCCGCTTCAGATGTCAAATAACGAATGAGCAGTTGATTACTTCCCATTCTCTTTATCATAGAGAAAACGTTTTCAAAATGTCTGATGCACAATTAAAGACTTGGTACTTCTTGGTACTGGTCCACATTGGCTATTCTTGGATCCGTATTCACACATCATCGTTTTTAATTTTTTCTTCGTTCAGAAGAATATTTTTTACGTTTATTTATTTTATTTAAAAATGTAATTATCAACTGCGAAGTATTTAAGTTTCGGTCCCTGAAGAAAGTAAACCATCGAATCTATTATGGTACCATTAGGATACCAATTAATTGTACTAAAGTCATTCAACTAAATCTTTTTTTTACAACGCTTCTTAGGATGCTTTGCGTTTGTGGAGTATTGTTGGCACCATTTGTGGACATGATATTGAGGAAAGACATTATACCCTTCACGACAACTAATTAAGATAGAAACTAATGCGGGGAAGAATTATTATTTGATATTTTATCAAGAAAATGAGAGAATATATCATCCAATTTGCAACAAGTGACATGAATTTTTTTAACAATACTGTATATCGTGTTTATCATTCAACGAATGTAGTCAACCATGTCATATGAAGGTGAGACGCCACACTTTCGATTTCTTTCCTTGTCACTTGCATACCAATGTTGAAAGTATAACCAGGGGCGTTCACAATCTTGGTCACATGCACATGTCACAATCAAATGGTTTTGGAGTATTATTCCGAGGTAGTTCATTATATTTTGCTCTTTGCCCACAAATAATCCTTTGCTTAAGAAATCATTATGAATGTAATAGTAGATTTTCTTCCATATCGAAACGGCTTTTTGAGGACCGCCAAAGAAACCACCTTGAATAATTGCTTCGCTAGAGGCTTCTAGATATGAATAGTAATTTGCTGCATTTTTTAAGTATTTTGCCACTGCGAACACCTGCATTTTGTTCAAAGTTCCATTTTTGAACACTTCGTTCACTTTATTTATATCTGGCCAATTTTTTAGAGTGTGATACATACGAAAACAACCAATGTCAACCCAGAAAAAATAAGTTGAATTGAATTGATTTAACTCTGACGCATGAGACAACATCCAAGCTTTGGAATTCCAAACTGCGTACAATTCTGGCGAATGAATTCGCTTCTCAGGATCTTTATATTGCTCATTCATGTAAGTTTCCTTGAATTTCGAAGCGACAGGAAGTTGCCAAAGGCTGCTGTATTCATATACCATCGTTGGCTTTCCTTTTCTTAGCTTCATAAAAAACGAGATATTTCTCTTATCCGCAAAAATTACAACAGGAGTAGAAATTTTCAACAGAAAATTTACTATCCACTTCCCATAATCTTTTACGGTGTGCTTCGATTTAGTTAAATGAAAGTAACCAGTCACGAGCGTTATCGGATAAATTCTGTTAGGATTGAAATTGTAGACCTTCGGTGGTTTAACATCTTTTTGCCTTTCCATGCCGTCAGGAAGTGTAACTATAAAACAATTACAAAAATTACTATGCATATATATACTAATTACGTTTCTACTACTATAAAAGTTTGTATAAGTGTATCACCAGTTAATTTTACGTTGTTCGGTCTATCGTCAATGAGTATTATCTTCAACATGGTATTTATAAAACTCTCCCGCATTCCAATCATGTATGCTGGCTCCTTTGCACACTCATGTGAATGTATAAACTTACAATAAATTAACGTTAATCCTGTCAACCCAATTCCCAATAAAACAATTAAAATGGAACATCGTTTAGGAAATTTTCGGGAGCACATTTCCTAAATCATTCAAGAGATTTTATAAAATTGAAATATGTTTAGTCAAATAATCCAACATTGCTTTGTTTTATATGTAGGCACAATTTTAGTATTTTTATTTGCCCCTATATATAAGTATGGGCCTAAATAGCAGGAATTGTAAGTGTGCAAATAAATATTAAAATAATTTTTCACACAAAAAGTTTACTTTGACTTAATTTGTGTCGCTATAATGTTTTCCTCAGGAGAGAACAAAATGAAAACTGTTTATCTTTTTCGTATAGTTCTAGTTTCATTAGTTTTTTCACTTTTCTAGAGATAAGACTAGAAACAATGACATGAACACAATGGCATGTGTTCAAACATAATATATATTTTATCAACAATTGGATCAATTCCTTGTTAAATACATGAAGTCCTTGTTTCTCCTTTCCTACCACTTTTGAAAATTGGTATTCATTTTCATAACTATATGGACGAGAGGCAACTGTTTCCATTGCTTTGTCATTAAGGAGGGGTGCCACCTTTACAAATCCTGGTTCAAGGAAAACGGTTTAGAATAGAATACTGAGGTAAACATTTTTGAAATCAGCCCATAATTTTTGAGTGAGCATGGAGCCCACATTTTCAAAATCAAAATTTTGTACTAGAAAAAATGTGAGTTTTTTGGAGTAAGGATATTCCGTTAGAAATATGTTTTTCGATTTTTCAGGCATAGGTACCCTACTTAGATTTTGAAAGTTGTGGATATTCGCTCCATGCGCCCTAGAATTCTTAACCTTCTCGCCAAAAACACTCCATGGGCTCTAAAATTTTGGAGTGGGGAAATTGACAAATCCATTTTATTCTCTGCTCTTAGAGCTGCTAAAAGGAAATCGAATGGCTTCGATCCCTCGGTAAGCATACGACGAATTTTATGAAAAGAATTATCTTTCTACGTCCCCCAGGGGATGTGTATTTTCTGTTCTGCGCAATTCCAATGTCCAGACCATAGCGGCCAAGATTTCGTTTAGGTTTGTTCGAAAACAACGTACGCAGCTGACGTAAGTATAGCACAGCATAGTGCTGTTATTATCTACAACCCTGTAGTAAAACATTTCGGTCATGCATATATTGACCACCTACCCTTAAAGTTCGCTCCTTCCATCGGCGAACATTAATGGCATGAATTGACATGCGTTATCAACATGGTAGGACAATCGTTGACATTAATGGCAATATCATCATGAGGTCGTTGGACAATGATATTGTCGGCCGGGGTGATGTATTTCCGGGCAGTGTTTGTGTGATGATGATGGCAAGAACACAAAGAAGTAAGCACTAGAAGCTGTGTACGTTTGCTATCAAGAATATAACTTTTATTCAATTAGAGCAAAATTAGGCAAACTTGTTTAGATGTGATAGGGTAAAATTAAATCAAAACGAATAGAAATTAGGCAGAATTAATTAGGCAAAAATGGGGCAAAATTATATCAAAATTCGTAAGGAACAGAAAAGCAAAAATGGCAGTTCGATGGGCAAGGCCACGTCGTGCTTCCAGGTCCGGACTCCACTGACGGCAAATTGCCGTTTCTTCACTTATCTCGAAGGAGATTTCCATAATCTCCTTCGCCGCGTTTAAAGGTAACTTCCAGGACTAGCAGGTAGCTGCCTTTAACATTGTTTATGTTGGGACTAATGGGAATTGGAGGAAGAGGATGGAGTGACGTCGCAGAGTTGACGTTATGGAGGGAAGAAGGAGCACTAGAGTGCTCTCAATATTAAATTTAATAATAAATAACTTTCTCTAAAGTCACAAAGGAGAGTTTTAAAGATATTTACTACAGTCATAATGGTCATCTAACTTAATGTAACATGAATGTTAGTAAAATAAATTGAAGTACTTCCCTCTTTACCTCGCACTCCACCGTGTGTCCGATCAATCCGACCACTTGAAAGAAACGCCTTTGTCTACTTGTTAGAAAACAGACAAAAGCTTCAATAAAACTTCAATAAAGTCAGCAAACTGTAATTTTGGGCTGCATTTGTAAAAACATCCAAGTCTTGTATTCATATTTGTAGTAGGATAAAGTGCCACCTGTGCATCTTTCCAAATGGACAAAATAATGTATACCAGTATACCCATATATTACTCGATCATATTATTATTGGTGTACACTATGTACACAACTTACGGTGACACATGTATGGTAATCAGGGATGATTCGCATGATCAATACTTATAAATTGAATTATTTGGACTAACAAGGGAATGTTTTCAAATTATAGCAACGAATTCAGTTATCAAATTAGCCATTCATTTTCAAGCCCAATAAGTAATTTAAATTAAGATCTGCAGTAATCGCATCGAGATTGCTTAATGTAAAAGTATTATGGGCAAGGAATCAGTTTTGTGACCATACACGAGGCATCCTTTTTTGAATTAATTTTGCCTTTCATTCAGATATTGATCGTCATATTTGAATTAATAAGAATGCAAACATGACAAAATAAATTGACAGAGATACTTATGAATGTGAATGGTTACCTGCCTATAAAATATTCAATAAAATTATTTGAAAGAAGATTTGTTGGTGAATAATAACTGTAGTATTGGGATTTTAGACACATAAATTATTTATACATACAATTTACAGCATTTACATATTCAGTCTTAATCTACAAAACCGTTGATGTAAGGTTGGTAGATACAGATGAGGTTTTATCTTATCTTGCAGCGTGCAAGTCGAAGAGAATTAAAATGTTTCTCTAATCAAAAGGAAGCATGAGAGGGTTGTGACTAATTTTTCTTTGTCATAGAGCATTATAAAATTGTATTGTATTTTAATAAGCAATTTCATCGGCAAAAATAATGCTTTCCAAATTGTAATTATCGTACCACCACCACCTCGAATCGTAAAGGTTGCAAAGTTGCATTTATCAAATATTCAAAATGTCTACAATGTCAAAGATATCTGCACAGAAATCTTTATTGTTTAATTTTTATTGCAAAACATTATAGGATCTTAATTGAAAACCACCAAAATAAATATTTGGACCACTAAAGGCATCTAAAATTAGACAGTCACCTATAATCTATTTATTTAATCTTAGTTATGTATTACTTGACAAGCAGGCCAAGACCTAATAAATTTATAAAACTTTTGGTTATAATATAATGATTTTCGAAAAGTGTTCTGAATGACGATTTATTTGTCATTGTTTATACATGCATATTTTACAGATTAATATTTCCAGAGAACGTAATCGAGAATTTGTTAACTGTATTTAGCTTTATCGTAATTGTGCAGCTGCTTACACATTTCTGACTAAACTAGCCAGCCAGGGTATCAGGGACATGCAGGGATCAATACGTGCCAACACATATTGGGACTAGAATGTATACTTATCGAATATTAGACATAATTATCACACTTTAAGCAGGGGTAAGTATGACCTTTGAACATCCCATAAAAAACAAAAGCTAAACATTCTTACATTTCTTACGAAACTTGTAAGATATTACAGTACTTGATCATACTTCAGGCAAATACACACATCTCATGCGTTAAACATTATTTCATATATATATAATTAATAATTTTTCCCTATTTCATTGTGTTTGTATTCTAAACCAGTACCTACCGAAGTTATTAACCGAACTGTGATTTTCTTAAAACGTAATTATCCCAAAATCAGCAAGATTTTTAATAACCAAATAATTTAATTTAAAACTGTAATATAATAGGTATTAAATATAAATAGTAGCTTCTACATAACTATTTATGAGTTTAATATATAATATGTATATATGTCATATAATTGCTGTAAATATTATTTAACAACATATGTTGAAAAATAGTTTCCTTCATTCTAGTTTAATATTTATTTTTTGTTTTAGAAATCATGGGAATGAAAAATATTT